>JAIUCV010000016.1:3984308-4098896 GCA_026724425.1 Erythrophleum ivorense
CTTGGTGAGCCTCAAGGAGCTGCTATTTTTTTGTAATTTGGGTAGAGGAAGTCATGCTTAAGAAGGTGGGAGAAAAAGGGAGAAGTGTGTGGGAACATCTAGAAATCATTTTTTCAAAAATTTCAATTTCATCCTTCCATAATGGCAATTTCGTTTCGACTTCGTTTTAGCTCCTTTTTGAGAACCACCTTTTTTATTACAAAATTTAGGTTCCCAATTTAATAAAATGCCTTTGGAATCACTCAATTTGGAGCTAAAAATCTTACCGAATGAATCCTTTAAAGCTTGGGCTTACTGACATTAAAAAACGTATACCGAAGGAGTTTTACCAGTCCCTAGGGCTTCTCATGATTTTTGGGGCCTTTGAAAACCTTGGGTAACTCAAATTTTTCATTTAAAAAGCCTTCCTATGTATTTTTCCAAAAGTTGCACTTATTTACAGAAATGTCATTACGTTTCGTCAGTTTTCATTAGAAATTGTTTCACCATCCTAGCTCAATTTTTCTTTCTGTGTGAGCCTGGGATTTTCATTTTTAAGAGTCTAGAATGCTTCCCAAATTTTTGGGACCTTAACTAAGTCATTTCGGGGGACTTGCTTTTGTATTTGGGGAATTTTGTTCGTTTACAGAGAAACCATACTTTACGCTTCTCGCATTTTCTCTTGTTTTCAGAGAACTGAATATTACATTTCTCTCCCCGTAAATAAATTTTATCCTTGAAATTTGGGGTACACTTTCTCTTACTCTTTTATACTGGCTAACGGCTCTTTTCTTTCCCTTCTTCTTGGCTTTATACGCTTTTTTTAGCGATTTCACTCCTTTGAGTTTTTCTCAGCCAGGGAATTTTCATTACTAGCTTTTGATAAGGGCTCTATTATTATAGAGTACTAGATAGTTCTTCTCATAAGGGAAAGAAGTTTCTAACTCTAAAAGCTTATTTTTAGGAGAGCTTACTAATCATATTGGGTTAGTCTTTACCTGTTTGCAGGGGTTTATGTTCTTTTCAGTGGACTCATTTACATATCTCAGGAGGTAATTTATTTTGTATCAAATTTTTCGTATCCTCTCCCCATGGCTTCTCATAAAGTCTCGTCATCTTTTTCTGATCATTATAGCCATCGGAGAATTGCTGGCTCTTTACCTAATTATTTACATGTACTATCCACTGTTCATCCCTACGTTCTTTCTTACTAGTTCATCCCATAATTACAATTCACATTTCTTTCTATCATAAGCCTCATTTCTCAATTGCTTACTGGGATTACAAATCCTTTGGGGAGTTTTCATTTTTAATGATCCCAGTTTCTCAATTACTAACATATTTACTTTTGTAGGCTGAGACTTTTCTTACTCTCTTTGGTCACTTGAGAATGGGCATTTTGTAGTCCCTCATCTCAATACTGGTAGGCCTAACGTATATTCCTCATACTGGTATCGAAGAGTTACTACCACTAACTACTGCCTGAATTTTGGCAGGATGCTAGCTATTATCGCAGTTTTAATCACTGGAGATATACTGTACCACTTACCTCATGTAAGAACTGCACCTGACCTTTTTCTGAATACATAATCTAACATGTAGGGATCTTTCTATCTCTTGGTCAGGGCTAACATATGCTAGGTAGTGGTTCATTTAGCTCTAGCTTTGGAAAGCTACTTTTCTTGCTTTCCCTCATCTTATCCATTATGCTAATCTCTTAAGAGATCTAGTCAGTGGTCCAACTGTCTAAGTAAAGCCTTTATATCTCTGTCGCAACGGTCTACCAGACTCAGAAGATCTTTAGTCTCTAAGATAAAACCTAACTAAAACTGTACTAGTCTCTAAAACTAACTGCTCTGTTAAAACTATCTCAGACTATCATCTCACTAGAGAATTATCACACTATAACTAGGGGCTCTCTGTAACTCTGTAGGATCTACTACGACCCCTAGGTCTACTGTAACTTCTCAGAGTCCTACTAGGATCTACTGCGATCCATCTTTGAGAGACATCAAAACCTAAGATTACTGTATCTGATAGTAAAACATATGCTCACTAAGTTTGGTAACCATCGCTCATACTAGCTAAGGCTAAACTCAGAAGTACATCATGCTCTTCATGTGAAGTGGGTTTTATGTCATCTGATTCTCTAGGATCTTGTTGATAAGTGCTAATTTTTATATATTTTTACCCACATTTATTATTGTTTTTAATGATTAATTTGAGCTTAAATGGATTTATTATACAATATTTGAATTTTTAGTCAATTTTAGGAAATAATAATAATTTTGAATTAATTAAGAGAATTTTTGGGTTTAAATTGATAATATTTTATTTTCTATATTTCTTTGATGGGTTGAATATTTTCAATTCTTAAAATTTTATTAATATTTGCGCATATTTTTTGGAGATAAATTAGGAATCAATGGTGAAGACAATTTTGGGCAAATGAATGGAAGATTTAAAGTGAAATCAAGGGTCAAGATTAGAGTAGAATTTTTTTATTTTTAATTAATTACTTGGTGATGGAATTTTTGTAAATATGATATTAGGTTTTCATTTTGTTTTTCTTGTGGAAGAGTCAGCGCACAGAGGACTCCTGGAGGAAAGGAGCTGTTGCTTCATTAATTCATTTGTTCCTTTTCGGACTTCAAACGGGGAGGCACAAGGAGACGCATCGTGTGTGAGAGAGGCACACTTGGAGGGATGATTTTTGCTGATTATTCATTTTTCTTGGCCCTACGGACTTCACACGCAGAGGACGCCTCTCTCTCCCTCGCACCAGATTATTATTCATTATTTTCCTTTTCTAGACGTGATATGCAGAGGACGCCGAACCATCATCACCCTTTTCTCCTCTCACCAACACGTTGCCATCCCAATATATCACCACCACCATTCATCGTTATTTTCCATCATTATCTCTTCATGGCAGAGAGCTTGAAGGAGTGTAGAGGAACAAAATCCATGGAAGCTTAAAGAAGGGTGGCACCAAGGTGGAGCATGGAAGAGGAAGGCTTGAGCTCTTGATTTACATGGATTGAAGACCATTAGGGAGTTCTTTTCTATCTACCTTTTCCTCTTTCAATTTCAAGAACTTAGGGATTCTCTAGTTTTGAGAATTTCTATGTGGATTTAATGTTGAGACCTAGTTTTAGGTTGGACAATGATTTTATCTTAGATTGTAATTGGAATTAGTGTTATTTGGGATTGGAATTATGTTTTGTAGTTGCTAGAATTTTGGTTTCTAGACCTTATAATGTTAATTGGATTGATATTTGAGTTCTCTCGCATTAATTTGATTAATATTATGATTTTAATTACATATCTTGGTCTCTTGCGCTACTTGATTGTTGAATTGGGTAGTATAATTGCTTAATTGTTCAATTAGGTAATTAAAATCAAATTTTCAGAATTAATTGAATCTAATTGTTGAAGGATTTGATAAGTTTAATTGGCTTAATTACTTGCAAATTAATTAAATTAGCTAAGGGTTTCTTAGTTAAGTCAAGTGATGTGCATTTGAGCCTAGGGTTTCCTATCCTTAGATTAAGTTAATGAAATTCATTGGTCTATTGTTTAATCACTTCTCTTGGTCTCAATTAATCTTTGGTAAGTGATGAGAGCCGAAATCTCCTTGCAAAGCTTTGGTTGCCTCCTATTTGTTCTTTGCATTTTTACAAGCACTTTAATTTCAATTTAGAGCAGTATAGTTTAATTACTTGTTTAGTTTTTTTCTCTTTTAGTTGAAATTTAATTTCTTAATTCAAACCCCCCTCAATTGCATACATTTAGTTTAATTAATTTTTTTCATTTAATGTAGAGATAGTTTTCTAGAATTTTCATAATATTTTAAGTATCAAATAATCACCTAAAATCAATTTAACTAACCCCTAAATTACTCCTTAGGAAGAATGACCTAGGGTTGACCTATACTATATTAAATCAATTTTAGTTTAATTGAGTGCTTAAGCGACTAAGGCATCATCAATTTTGGCACCGTTATCAGGGAACAATGGTTTAGGTTTGAGTTTTTAGGTGTTTTCTCCCTGTTTTTTTCATTTTGATTTTGTCATTTCGGTTGAATTTTTCTAAGTGTTCTGTTTTGGAATTTTATTTGTCATTGCCCAGAAAATCCTAATCTTTGGTGTTCCAAGCTTTTCGGGTGTTCTGAGCAAGACTAATACCTTTTGGTATTAAGTTTGGTGTTTTTAGGGAAAATTCAATCATTTGACCACTTTTCTGAATTTTCTTTGATTTTTGCAAATTTTTCTTGAATTTTTTAATTTTTTCAGATTTTCTTTTTGAATTTTTGTGTGATTTTTCTTGTGTTTTCTAAGTGTTTTTTGAGTTCCCTAGTGTGTATTGAGCCTTTTAGGTTGTTTTGAATTTATTTCTTTGGTAGTTTGAATATTTTACATTTTTTTTTATTTACTACTTTAATCCTACTTTGTTGATGTTGTATGACTTGGTCCTCTTTGAAAAGTTATTTGACTTTGATCCTAAAATTAAGAGGACATTTCATCAGTGAAGAAGAGTTAAAGTTAGTAATCTTGTAGGTAGTAGTTCTTTTAAATCTTGTTTTGTTAAGTCATTTGTTGATTTTTCTGATTCTAAAGCTAAAATGGGAGATCCTGCTGATCATGATAATGCTATGACCATTAAAAAGTTGTTTTCACCTGATTTGCATTTTCAAAATTAGTGCATTAGTTATCCTAATGTTAATATTGATCTTGAGTTGAAACCTGGATTTATACACTTACTTCCTAAATTTAATGGACTTGCAAGTGAAGATCCATACAATCATTTGAAGACTTTTCATATGATTTGCACTGCTATGAGACCTAGTGGTGTGTCTAAGGATCAGATTAAGATGCGTGCTTTCCCATTTTCTTTAGAGGGGTCTGCTAAGAACTGGTTATTTCGATTACCCCCCTGGATTCATAACTACATGGGACCAACTTAAGAAAATGCTTTTGGAGAAGTATTTCCTAGCATCTCGCACTTCCTCTATTAGGAAGGACATATGTGGTTGTCGACAAATGCCTGGGGAGTCCTTGCATAAGTATTGGGAGCAGTTTAAGACGTTGCTATCTAGTTTGTCCTCATCACCAGATCCCAGATACTTTATTGATACAATATTTTCATGAAGGTCTTTTGCCTTTAGAGAGAAATCTATTAGATTCTGCTACTGGAGGTGCTCTTCTTCACATAACTATTAATGCTGCTTGGGAATTGATTGAAAAGAAAGTTGAGAATACTTAACAATTTGGTACTAGATAACAAGCTAAAGTAAATGAAGTTGGGTCATATTCCTCAATTTCTAAGTCTCATCTTAAGAGCAAAATAGATAAGCTTGCATCTGTTATGGAGAAAATGGTTATATTCCAAATGCATAATCCTTCTAACATGGCCAATTCTATGGGATCTTCTACTTCTTTCACCCCACAACTGAACTCTTCAGCTCTAATTGGCCCACTTTGCTCTATTTGCTCATTAGATACTCATGTTACTGATGCTTGCCCATTCTTGAATGTTAAAGCTGAGCCTTGTAATGCTGTCTATTCTTCCAAGCCTATGAATCAAAGTGGCCAGAAATACGATCCATATTCTAATACATATAATCCTAGATGGCGTGATCACCCAAATCTTAGATATGGTAGTGGCCAACCTCAGCAACCATGGTTTAATCAGGGTGCTAGTTAGTTAGGCAAACTGTGCCTATTCAAGAAGAAAGTTCAAGGTTAGAAAACAAGATGGATACTATGATGAAGCTTTTAATGGATAGGTTAGACCAAACAGATAAGGAACATCAACAAAAGGATTTGCAACATAGACAAAGGATTCAAACTCTTTAGACTCAGATTGGGGCAGTTGTCTAATGCAATTAGTAACATACAGAGTCAACGTTCAGGAAAGCTTCCATCCCAAGTGGTAGTTAATCCTAATCATGGTGGAGTTAATGCTATCTCTCTTAGAAGTGGCAAGATAGTCATCTTTATAGATCCTGTTGCCACTTATGCTTCCAAGGACATGGACGCTATCATTGATGATTCTCCTTCCACCTCTACATCACAGGATAAGTCCACTTTAGCAAAAACACAAGTGACACCACAGGAAGAATAAGAGAAGAAAGAGGAAGAATTAAGCAAATAGGTTTTACCCTTTCCTACTAGGGTAGCTAAGACCGAGAGGAAGAAGAAGGAAGCAGAGATGTTTAAAGAGGTCTATGATATTTTCAAAAAGGTAGTGATCAATATTCCATTAGTTGACTTGGTTGCACAAGTGCCTAAGTATGCAAAGTTTTTGAAGGAGTTGTGCACCACAAAAAGAAGGCTTAAGCATGATGGTAAAATTGATTTGGGAGCAGTTGTCTCTTCTCTTTATCATATGCCAATGCCAGTGAAGTGTAAGAATCCTGGTAGTTTTCTCATACCATGCACCATTGGTGACATTTAGTTTTCAGATGCTTTAGCGGATCTAGGAGCAACAATCAATGTTATGTCAAAATCAGTCTTTTCTCAACTTCAAGGAGTAGATCTCAAGCCAACTAGTCTAATTGCCTCCCTTGCTGATAGACGTTGTGTAGTCCCAAAAGGAGTCTTAGAGGATGTCCTGGTTAAGGTAAAAGATTTCATATTCTCTGCAGACTTCTATGTTCTTGATATGGATGATAGTAGGTTTAGGCAAAAGGGATATTCGTCTTTGATTTTAGGTAGGCCTTTCTTCAAAACTGCTAGGGCTGTGATAGATGTACATGCTGGTACTTTGACTATGGAATTTGCTGGAAATATCATTAGATTTGATGTACTTGATTCTATGAGACACCCATTGGATGATTGTGCTGAGACAGGGGTTAGTCTTATTGATGTGCTTGTTGATGATACTGCTATGGACTTTAGAGATAGCATGCTGAGTAGATCATGTGATATTATTAGTTTAGATAATTTTGTCTCTTGTTCATGTCCTGAAATTGATGGTTGTGATGCTTGCACTGGTATAGATCTTGCTGATATTGATGTTTTCACTGATTTTATTGAGAGTGCTAGACATGCTAGAGATGATATTTCTATGCCTATTCATTGTAGTGGTGGTACCAATGATCATTTATCTACTACTTCCATTGATTCAGATGGATTTTCTCAGTTACTTAGTGTGATTGATGCTATAGATGAAGTTGATATGTGTTCATTACCTGATTCTGAATTGTTAATTAGTATTGATCATATTTCTGATGTAGAGGTTGTTTCTAATTTTGTTTTGGATTTGAGTGCTACTGATGGCGCTACTTCTGTTGATGATTTTGTGGATTGTGATATATTTCCTGATTTTTTAGCTATCACTGTTTCTACTGATGATTCCCAAGTTAGGAAAGTCTCTTCTTCCATTTATGAGTCTTCAGTTCAGGTTTCTAGTTTGGTTGACATTGATCTAAAGCTGCTTATATCTTCAGCTGAGCAAGCTCCTTTTTTGGAGTTAAAGTCGCTTCCTGACTCACTGAAATATGTCTATTTGGAAGAAGGTGAGAAGTTGCCAGTGACATAGCCATGGAAGAGGAAATCTGCCTCCTTGAGGTGCTTAATCGAAGGATAAAAGCTATTGGATGGACTATCGCTGATATTCTTGAGATCAGTCTTGATGTATGCATACATCAAATTTTGCTAAAGGATAGTACCAAAGCTGTGCGACAGCCACAGAGACGACTTAATCCATTGATTCTTAATGTGGTAAAGAAAAAAATTTCTAAACTTCTTTCTGTAGGTATAATCTACCCTATTTCTGATAGTCAGTGGGTTAGTCCAGTTCAGGTAGTTTCAAAAAAGATTGGTATTACTGTGATGCGTAATGATGAGGGTGAATTAGTTTCTACAAGGGTCCAGAATAGTTGGAGGGTATGTATAAACTATAGGAAATTGAATTCTGTGACTAGGAAGGACTATTACCCCCCTCCTTTTTATTGATCAGATGTTAGAGAGACTTGTTGGTAAATCCCATTATTGCTTTCTGGATGGCTTTTCAGGATGTTTTTAGATTTGTATTGCACTTGAGAATCAAGATAAGACTACATTTACATGTCCGTTTGGAACCTTTACAAATAGACGCATGCCATTTGGCCTATGTAATGTACCGGGCACTTTTCAGCGTTGCATGGTTTTCATATTTTCTGATTTACTTGAGCATTGCATGAAAATTTTTATGGACGATTTTACTGTCTATGGTGATTCTTTTGATGCATGCTTAGCTGATTTGGATAAGATTTTGGAAAGATGCATTAAATATAATCTTGTGCTGAATTTTCAAAAATGTCATTTCATGGTTAGAAAAGGAATTGTTTTAGGACATGTTGTTTCTTATGGTGACATTGAAGTAGATAAAGCTAAAGTTGATATCATTTCATCTCTTCCATATCCTTCTTGTGTGAAAGATGTGTGTTCTTTTCTTGAGCATGCTGGATTTTATAGGAGATTCATTAAGGATTTTAGTAAGATAGCATTGCCATTGTCTCGTTTACTGCAGAAAGATGTAGGTTTTATTTTTTATGATGCTTATAAGTGTGCTTGGGATGAGTTGAAAAAGAGACTTACTACACCTCCCATCATTTGGCCACCTGATTGGAGCCTTCCATTTGAGCTCTTGTATGATGCTTCAGATTATGCACTAAGTGCATTTCTTGCCCAAAGAGTGGAGAAACGACATCATGTCATAGCCTATGCCTCAAGAACATTAGATGCTACTCAGGCTAATTACACCACCATGGAGAAGAAGTTATTTGCAATTGTCTTTGGGCTAGAGAAATTCCAATCCTACATCATCCACATGAAGGTGATCGTCTTTACAGATCACTTAACTATCAAGTACTTATTCAAAAAGCTGGACTCCAAACCCCAATTGATTAGATGGGTAGTATTGATACAAGAGTTTAATGTGGAGATCTGTGACAAGAGTGGTGTAGATAATATGATAGCTAATCACTTGAGTAGGATTGAGACACCTTTGGTAACATCTTCTCTACCCTTAGATGATTTTCCTCATGATAGGCTCTATGTGGTTGGTATGTCTGTTCCTTAGTATGTTGATATAGCCAATTATTTAGCTGCATCTATTTTGCCTGTTCATTTGAATAAAAACTAGTTAGATAAATTTAAGAGAGAGGCTAGGTACTATATCTGGGATGATCCTGATTTGTGGCATATAGGTAGTGATCAAGTGATTAGGCGATATGTTCTAGAGCATGAGCATGAGTCTATATTGCATTTTTGTTACACTCTTGCATGTGGGGGACATTTTAGTGCTAAGGGTACTGCTAAGAAGGTGTTAGATAGTGGGTTATTTTGGCCTACCCTATTCCATGATGCCTATATGTTTTGTAAAAATTATTCAAGATGTCAATTTGTGGGTAATCTTTCTAGGAAGCAAGAGATGCCTCAACAACTCCTTTTGTTCTGTGAAGTTTTTTATGTTTGGGGTTTAGATTTCATGGGGTCTTTCCCTGTTTCATTTAGCTATCTTTACATTTTGTTGGCTGTGGATTATGTGTCAACATGGGTTAAGGCAATCCCCACTCATACTGATGATTCTTTTGTAGTGGTTTCTTTTGTCAGGTCTTACATTTTTTGTAGGTTTAGGATTCCAAGAGCCATTATCAGTGATCAAGGCACTCATTTTTGCAATCGGAGTATGCAAAGCTTGCTTAGCAAGTATAGTGTGATGCATAAGGTGGCTACTCCGTATCACCCTCAAACGAATGGCCAAGCAGAGATCTCCAATCGAGAAGTTAAGCTCATTTTAGAGAAGACTATGCAACCCAACCGAAAGGATTGTAGCAAGAGGTTAGATGATACACTTTGGATATATCACACAGTATACAAGAGTCCATTTGGAATGTCTCTGTACTGAATAGTCTTTGGGAAAGCATGTCATTTGACGATAGAGGTGGAGCACAAGGCATATTAGGCAGTTAAAAGGTGTAACCTAGATCTTGACACTGCTAATGTTAAAAGGAAATTGCAATTGCAAGAGCTTGAGGAGATAAGAAGAGAAGCCTATGAAAATTCTAAGATCTACAAGGAGAGAACTAAGGCTATCCATGAAAAGTTTATAGTGAGGAAAGAATTTCAAGTGGGCCAAAAAGTGTTGCTTTATGTTTCTAGATTGAAGTTAATGCCTGAAAAGCTCCGCTCTAGATGGGAGGGCCTTTTTATTGTCACTAATGTTTTCCTTATGGAGTTGTAGAGATCCAAAGGGAGCCAACCGGGAGATACTTCAAGGTCAATGGGCACTGTTTGAAACCTTTCTATGAAGGATACCCCACTCAAGCAGTGGAGGTTGCTGTACTATAGGATGCCACGTAACCCTGGTCGTATTCCTTCCCTTTTACTCTTTTTACTTTGCATTGTGATATTACTGAGTTGGGCTGTGCTAGATGTTATTTGTCCATGATTTACTCTATGTTCTATGCATTGAGGACAATGCATTGTTTAAGTGTGGGGGAGGGATGATTTAATTTTGCTTGTAAATAGTTTTGTTGAGTTTTTGGTTTGTATAGTTTTTGGTGTTGTCAAAAGCAAATTTTTGAAAAAAAAAAAAGAAAAAATATATAGAATTTTTTTTGGAAATTTATAAAAATTTTATTTTGAATGTGACAATTGCAAGCTTCAAATGGCTTGGGTATGATACATTCTTGATTTGAAGAGTAATTGATCATGTTTTACGTAGATAAAGCTAAGTGGTAATTGTTTTGACTTAGGTAGATCTAGGCTAGTAGTCATGACCTAGTGAGATTTTTGAGCCTATTGCATATTTCTTTTCATGTGTGTATACCACCTATCTATTTTTTTCTCTAGAGCTTGGCTTAAATCTTATTTGAGACCACATTTTGTGCATTTGCATACATAGAAATAATAAAGGCATTCATTTTGTTTTTATCTTGTGAAAAAAAAAACCTACCCTTTCATGCATTTTACCCTTATTGAATGTCTTGGGAGTTGGTTAGCATGTTAATTTACTTGTTTTAGATGAAAGAACATGTAAATAGTTGGAATTTGGGTCATAAAAAAAATTTGAAAGAAAACAAGTATATAAAAAAACAAAAAAAGAATAAATGTATATATTCAAAGAAAAGAAGAAATAGAAAAGGAAGAAATAATATTAAAAAAAGGGAAAAGAATAAAGGCTTTATCCAAGTTTTGTTTGTTTTGTTTCTTTCATTCCATATTATTTTATGTGACATTACTTTTCATTCTCCTAAAGTATTCAATTTTGGTTTTTCCTATCATTTGACCCTTCCTTTTTCTTAACCTTAGCCCAGTACAATCTAATAAAGTCTTTTTGATTTATGTTTGCATTTGCTTGTTAGTGGTGGAGAGCTTTCATTTTTGTCAAGCTTTTGAAAAGAGAATTGGATAGGTTAGTTTTGAGTGTACATACAAGCCTAAACACTTTTGAGTGAGAGTGATATACACATTACCTTTGGTAAGGGATTGCTAGCTTGGGTTTTCCCTTATCAAATTAATTGCCATAGTGTCTTTAATCTTAATGCATGTAATGATTACTTGGATAAGAAAGATGTTGAATGTTTTAGTTTACTTTTGGCTTGTGATTAGAACGTTCACTTTTTGCAGTCTTGTTTTGTTTTGTTCTTCTTATTTTTCCTTGATTTTGGTTTGCTTTGCCTAGGAGTGCAAAGAGATAAGTGTGGGGGAATTGATAAGTGCTAATTTTTATATATTTTTACCCATATTTATTATTGTTTTTTAATGATTAATTTGAGCTTAAATGGATTTATTATACAATATTTGAAATTTTGGTCAATTTTGAGAAATAATATAATTTTGAATTAATTAGGAGAATTTTTGGGTTTAAATTGATAATATTTTATTTTTCATATTTCTTTGATGGGTTGAATATTTCTAATATTTAAAATATTTATTAAATTTGTACAAATTTTTTGGAGATGAATTAGGAATTAATGGTGAAGACAATTTTGGACAAATGAATGGAATATTTAAAGTGAAATCAAGGGTCAAGATTGGAGTAGAATTTTGTTATTTTTAATTAATTACTTGGTGATGGCATTTTTGTAAATGTGATATTAGGTTTTCATTTTGTTTTTCTTGTGGAAGAGTCAACGTGCAGAGGACACCTGGAGGAAAGGAGCTGCTGCTTCATTGATTCATTTTTTCCTTTTCGGACTTCATATGGGGAGGCGCAGGGAGACGCATCGTGTGTGAGAGAGGCACACTTGGAGGGATGATTTTTTATGATTATTCATTTTTCTTGGCCTTTCAGACTTCACACGCAAATGATGCCTCTCTCTCCCTGGCACCAGATTATTATTCATTATTTTCCTTTTCTAGACAGAGGATGCTAAACCATTATCACCCTTTTCTCCTCTCACCAACACGTTGCCATCCCAATATATCACCACCACCATTCATCATTATTTTCCATCATTATCTCTTCATGGCAGAGAGCTTGAAGGAGTGTAGAGGAACAAAATCCATGGAAGCTTAAAGAAGGGCGACACCATGGTGGAGCATGGAAGAGAAAGGCTTGAGCTCTTGATTTACATGGATTGAAAACCATTGAGGAGTTCTTTTCTGTCTACCCTATCCTCTTTCAATTTCAAGAACTTAGGGATTATCTAGTTTTGGGAATTTCTATGTGGATTTAATGTTGAGACCTAGTTTTAGGTTAGACAATGATTTTATCTTAGATTATAATTGAAATTGGTGTTATTTGGGATTGGAATTATGTTTTGTAGTTGCTAGAATTTTGGTTTCTAGACCTTATAATATTGATTGGATTGATGTTTGAGTCCTCTCGCATTAATTTGATTAATATTATGATTTTAATTGCATATCTTGGTCTCTTGCGCTACTTGATTGTTGAATTGGGTAGTATAATTGCTTAATTGTTCAATTAGGTAATTAAAATCAAATTTTCAGAATTAATTGAATCCAATAGTTGAAGGATTTAATAAGTTTAATTGGCTTAATTACTTGCAAATTACTTAAATTAGCTAAAGGTTTCTTAGTTAAGTCAAGTGATGTGCATTTGAGCCTAGGGTTTCCTATCCTTGGATTAAGTTAATTAAATTCATTGGTCTATTGTCTAATCACTTCTCTTGGTCTCAATTAATCTTTGGTGAGTGATGAGAGCCGAAATCCCCTTGCAAAGCTTTGATTTCCTCTTGTTTGTTCTTTGCATTTTCACAATCACTTTAATTTCAATTTAGAGCAGTCTAGTTTAATTACTTGTTTAGTTTTTTTTCTCTTTTAGTTGAAATTTAATTTCTTAATTCAAACCCCCCCAATTGCATGCATTTAGTTTAATTCATTTTGTATTTAGCGTAGAGATAATTTTTTAGAATTTTCATAATATTTTAAGCATCAAATAATCACCTAAAATCAATCTAACTAACCCTTAAATTGCTCCTTGGGAAGAATGACTTAGGGTTGACCTATACTATATTAAATCAATCTTAGTTTAATTGAGTGCTTAAGTGACTAAGGCATCATCACTCGTCATATTGATACTTAGGACCATCTTAATTTTCATTTATAACTCCTCTTGGGATCCTCAGATTCCCACTTCAGTCCTTTTTTGCTTAGGCTTTCTCTTCTTACTTTAGTTGTACTCAACTATATTTTCTCTCATATCCTGCAATTTCTGACTATGCCCACATTATGCTTTTGAGTGCCTTGGCACTAGGGCATCTCACACACTGAGTGTGGCTAACATTTCTGGCAGAAGAAAGGCTACACACTAGTCCCTGTTCATTTTATTTACATGTACCATAGGGACTCAGGCTATGCATATTGAACTCATGTTATCTGAATCTGAATGTTCCTTATTAGGGATTCATTTTCTGTATGCTTTTCTTATCATTCTGATACTACTGGAATCCCTTTACCTATCTTTTCTGACTCATCTTTTTCTTTAACTAACTAGAATACCTTTCGATTATCGAAACATTTTGGTGATTGATGTCATCACTCACTACGCACTCAAGTCACATTACTACTAGATTGATTAGACCCAATATCATGTAACCATTGTTGCAAGCAAACCATAACATCAAATATTAATACACGGGCGCCTCATGACTAAGCTCAAAGCCACTATCGCCTTTATATTACAAGTTTCCCAATAATTTATAGTATTCCTCTTGTACTTTCGTCTATGCTTAGGGAAAATAGGACTCTTCCTCTACTTCATCTTGAGATCACTTTACATTGCCTGACTACTTTCATTTCAAGCACTATCATAGTAGAAGGGCATCTATGCCAATGGTAGGTGTGCTTTCTTAAGTACTCAAGTACATTAACTTGATATCTATTCTCAATCCACTTTGTCCTCGGCTTAAACACTATTGTATTCTTTCTATTTTTACCTTTGCTATCCCTTTACTTAGGTGAAAAGGATACTCTACTATTGGTTATCTTTGTTGCCAATTTGGGTTTCTTTACGCTCAAGAGCACTTGTATTTCTCCTAGGTTTCTATACTTGTTCACTTTTTGTAACATCGAAGGGGTCTACTTTCTCTCATACTCTTACTTTGCTCTTAACTAGAGAGTTCTATTTCATGAAATCCCAAGAATTACATTCTATGGTGCTCTTAACTTACATTCTTTCTCTATATAATGCAAAGCTTGTCTTCTTGTGCAGTCTGTAGCTTCCTCGAGCTTCTCTGAGGGTACTAAAACATTAACTGTTTATCTTCGCTCATTTCTATCTTCATATCAGAGTTAGGCTTTCTTTCTGTTTAGCCTCTTTAGCTTTATTCCTAGGAGCACAGTATACTATTTCTAGGGTTTTACTAACCCAATATAGGACACATACTCTCACTGTTTGGATTTTACCTCACCGAAGACTTATGCTCTATTAGGTGCTCTAATCACTCACGTGCCTTAACCCTATATCATTCTCATCTTAGGGAACTTATCTAACTAACTATCGAACCCCTATTTGTTTGCTTTTTTAGGCTCAGTCTTTTCATTTAGTCATTACTAAAATGAAGGCATCTTTTCTGTAGCTAGTTTCTCAGCTTTTTCTCGCTTTCTTTTATCACTGTACTCTTCAATTTAGGGGGTCTATCTAAGGGAATTTGCTAACCACTGCTTAGTGGTCTCCCTGACTTAGAATATCTTATCTTTCCTTTCTCGATCCAGGGAGAACTTTTACTAAGCTTTTAGTCAAATTAATTTCTCCTTTTACATATCTCACTTGGACGATGCTACTGGTCACTTCCCTTAGGCTTTAGTTTATACTCAGCCTGGGCTACTTATCTTATCAGACCTGTAGCTTACAATAACTTAGTGCTTTCTAAACTATCATCATTCTCTCTTGAGCCTCTGTCATTAGGTTACTCATACTCATCTCTAGGTGTTACCTATGAGGTATACCCTTTTGGGGCACTCATTGTATTTCTCACTACTAATAGCCTTTCCTTATGTAATTTCAAGGCTACACTAACATCCTGTCATTTAGTATTTCACTGAGTAGTGCCCTAGGTTGGAGTCAATGCCTTAAAGGTAGGTCTCAATAACCTTATCATCTCTATGGCTAACTTTCTCTGATGCTGAGCCCTTTCTCAGTCTCAACTCCTAAGCTCACTGATTAGATGTTACTTACTAATCTTCCATAATTGTTCGCTACTTTTTTTCTCTACTTATACTAAGGGTTCCCACTCTTTGTGGATTGACTGATCGCTTATCAGTTCATTTCTTAAATTGGCCTGAATATGACCAACAAGGCATTCATACTGCCATTTATCACAGCTAACACATCATTTGCTGTTGCTAATTTGCCTCGAATTTACCCTAGTTTCTTATTCAAGTATTGGTAGTGGCTAACTTTTTAATTGGTTGCGGTGAGGAATTTTCTAGATTGCCTCGCTGCTTGACTTACTTTTTAATGAATTAGGAACTTCATCTTTTTAGCTACAACCCGAGCCTCATTACCTTTATGCTCAGCCCGTTATTAAGCTAAAGGGTTCTACCTCTTACTTCATTCATGCATAGCTAGCTATCACCTTCGGGCTATTAGGGTTCTACAAAGTGTAGCTTATAACTCAAACCTCTGGCCTGAGGGAATTAACATTTCAAACTCTGGGACTCATCTAGACATTTGGGTGTTATGGCTAGGGCGTGACTCTTTTTCTCACTTCCCCTTTAGACTAGTCACATGCAGCCGCAGTTTCATCTCATACTACGCTGCATCTTACTTGTCTTTACATTAAACAAGACATCTCGGAATGGTCTAAGTATGACTACCAAGGAGAATTAGGCCTCACTTACACTTTCTAGCAAGCCTTTTTCACATCAATGAGATCATTTCTCATCATTCATACCTAGGGCTTATTATTGATCCCGATGAGCTATCATATTTCATAAAGCTCTAGCTATTGCATCACTTAGCTTTACTCAAGCTATTCTAGAGGCCAACCTTTACCTAATGTCTACTAGCTACTCTAAGACCATTCTATAACTTACTCATCATAAACATAGCCACAAACTATCTTCACACACCCAAAATGTCTTATACAAGGCTTTACATATTTATACAAGCCTTTGTATAGCCCTATTACTACATCCTCAAGCCAAATCTAATCTGAGAAAGCCTAAAATTTTACTCTGATACCAATAAATGTAACACCATAATTCTAAGACTTAACTCATGCAATTTCCATGCCTCATCATCAAGCTAGTTCTATGGGAAGCAACATAATGGCATAGGAAATTATGAATCAAGATACATTTCACCATGGTAAAAATTTTCTCTCGTTATCCCATGGGTCATTATATGGACTCATCCATCTTATTCTCACATTTAAATAATGATTGAAACTCATAACAAGCTCAAGAAATGGTCCATACCTCGAGCAATGGGAGCAAATACACAAAACATACTAGTGCAACCTTGGATCAGTTTTCCAGCTTCTATGCCTGAATTTTGAAAAATTCTAACTAATTCAAGAAAAATCAAAATTAGTCACACTATATTATTCTAGAAAGCTAAAAATATCTAATTTATGCTGAAAATAAATTAGCACTACAAAAGAGGATGCTAGGTACTAAAGACTGATGGAATAGTACCAGAGGTCAACAGTCGTCCCTAATACTAATCTCCAACTTCAAAAATTCATATCTCCCTACTCAGAGGTCCAATTGGGGTGATCTCAATGGCCGTGGAAGCTTATCATGTTTTGTTTATGCTTGTAAAATTTCATAAGCATTGGACATCATTTGTCCCACTAATGACGTAACCCAAGTTTTTGACAATATGAACAGTACATATATCAGTTCAATAGAAAAATGGCAACTTTGGAAATTCATAATTAATTCCAAAAAGTTCCAAATAATCTAATCTTTGGATTTCAAAAAATTTTTGGATAAGATCTATATGTGTACCAAATTTCATAGACAAATTCGTTCATTTGGTGAAATCCTGACATTGGATTGCAAAATGGCTCATTTTGTGTCATATATGGGGTCCAAATGGTCTATTTCAAGTTCTAAGGAAACCATGACTACTTGAGCACGTGGAAATGCACCAAAATGACTCTTTAAACTTGTCTCAAAGGTGCATGAACCCAGATTTCTCGAACTCACTCATCCACCCCATGATATACACAAAATTACACATACTAACTTTGGCCATCCAATACCCAAATAATGTTATCTCACACATTTGGCATCAAATTTCATTCATACATCATATATATGGGTATTTACACATGTTCAAATGATTACATAACACTTTCATTATGAGATTACATCATATGCCATGTGTATGGCTACAAGAGAGGAAAAACTAGGCCTTTTCATGTATTTTGATGTCAATCTTCTTCTTTTTGGCTTGGTGGCTTCCATTACCTTGCTCAATTGATTCACCTAGCATGTTAAGACATTGGAGTGGAGGAAATGAGATTCAAAGAATCCTAATAGCTCATCTTCCTTTCAATCACACATAAAGTATGCAATACAAGCCTTGAAATACACGTATGGGCATATTGGCATATGTGAGAAGTCAAAAAATATTCTTGCCACATAAGTTATACATAGCAAACATAGGCTTCCCAAGCAAGTGGACTAGCCTCACTTATTCATTTATAGATTTTGGACTTGCCTCACCTATTTTCTCTAAGGGGTTTTGACTCAACCTTACTCTTGGGAGTCAACCTCACTCTTAGGGGACTCTTTACTTTGTCTCATCTAAGTTTAAGGGTTCTTGGCTTATCCTCACCATGGCTAGAGAGTTCTTGGCTTCTCCACACTCAAGCAAACTAAGGCAAGCATATAAAACATTATTTGTATGCATAAAATATCATCATGGTACCATCGAATAAAAGTTCATGCTAAAATACTTTTGATAGCTTAAAACACATATACACACATTCAAAGACAATGTAAACACACATTCATGCATGAGAGAAGGTGGAGAAAGCTACTTTGCTTACATTCACACACTTTTTCCTTAAACCTTGAGTCCTCTCCCTTGACTTCACACACCCAAAAAGGTAGAGATCATTTCTCTTGGCCTAGACACATCATATGGAAGCTAATTATACTCTTGAATCATATTCTAAGGCCACACATTCATTAGAAAAGCTAAGTAACTCATAAAGCTCTTTTATGATTCCATAATATACTTAATGAAGCAACCTTAGGAAAATATCATCTTGGCTCCATTCTCTTTATCTATTCATAATTCTTGACTCCATTAAACCTCTTGGAGTCATCACACAATCAATTCAAGGTGCCTAACTAGGTGTTGCTTCTTTAAGCCATGATATGGAACAAACAAGGCTATCTCACTATCTATGGTTTCTAAAAATTTTTCAAGGCTTCCTCTCATCCTCTTCCATTATATATGACTCAAAAATAAGCTTGGAACAAATTAAAACTACCCATTGGTACTTCATCTAGCCTAGGCCGAAAATATGCACTATATGAACACCAAATGAGTTTGCTTCATTTTCTTGATGGAAGATGCATATGAAGAGCCTTCTAGGGATCTCAAGAGCTCATCCAAACATTCATTTAGGCCTAAGAATAATTACATCAAATCATATTTTTAAGGGAGCTCATGAAACCCTAGGTTTGCTATCTTGAAAATCAATGACTTTTACTTGAATTTCTTTGCATATTCTTGTTCTCTTCCCTTAAATTCCTAGAATTCACCCTTATTTCTCCTCAAAATTCTAGCTCTCTTGTAGCTACATATGTTGGGCGAAATAGGGAGAAGGAGGGGGAAGGAGTAGCTACTATAGGATAGAGATTTTACTTTATTTTTATGGCTTTTCTTGCTTGTTTCTCACTTTCCTTAGTCTCCTCTCTTCAAATATGAATTTTCCCCTTTATTCTTCCCTCAAAACAGATCCAAAAACTTCAATAAAACCATAGGAAAGAAAGCTTAAGAGGAGAGGAACAAGTTTGGATGACGAGGAAGTATGAAAATCCATGAAATTCCTTACCTGTTTCTTGCTTTTTCTCTACCTTTTCTTCCTCTCTTGGTAAGCCTCAAGGAGCTGCTATTTTTTTGTAATTTGGGTAGAGGAAGTTATGCTTAAGAAGGTGGGAGAAAAAGGGAGAAGTGTGTGGGAGCTTTTAGAAACACACATTTTCAAAAATTCTAATTTCATCCTTCCATAATGGCAATTTCGTTTTAGCTTCATTTTAACTCCTTTTTTAGAACTATCCTTCCATTATAAAATTTAAGTTTCCAATTTAATAAAATGCCTTTGGAATCACTCAATTTGGAGTTAAAACCTTAACGAATGAATCCATTAAAGTTCAAGTTCACCGACATTGAAAAATGTACACCGAAGGGGTTTTACCAGTCTTGGGGCTTCCCATAGTTTTTGGGGCCTCTGAGAACCTTAGGCAACTTAAGTTTCCCATTTAAAAAGCCCTCCTATGTGTTTTTCCAAAATTTATACTTATTTACAAAAATACCATTATGTTTCATTAGTTTTCATCACAAATTATTTTATCATCCTAGCTCTATTTTTCTTTCCGTATGAGCCTGGGATTCTCATTTTTAGGAGTTTAGAATGCTTCCCAAATTTTTTGGGACCTTAACTAAGTCATTTCTTAGGACTTGCTTTTGTATCCAGTGAATTTTGTTCGTTTACGGAGAAATCATACGTTACGTTCTCGTATTTTCTCTCGTTTTTAGAGAATCAGATATTACACACAACAAATTCACTAACTCTCTTTTAGGTATAGTTAAAGCCAAGTTACATGTATGACCCATCTATTTTAACTGTTACCCCTACAAACTAATATCTTTAATAGACGAACATGTCATGGATATCCTAAAACTCAACTTAAAGCTCCATGGTTTTGACATGAAACTAGGATCAATCCTTGAGGCTTTACTTTATAGGATACATTACAAAGTCATGAACTCTTCCAGCTCCAAAGTACTTAAACCATAAGAAACTAGTAAAACTACCTTATTTTTAATAGATACTTCCAAGGCAAATGTAATGGTTCTAAAAACTATTCGCTAGGAACAAGTAGATTTGCTTGACGAATAGGTTATGGAAAAGGTAACTCTTGCCTTACCAATGTCGACCTTTGAATTCAATAGGATTAGGCAAATCCAAACTGGAATTGTAGGTATATCCTTTAACAAAAGAAGGAAATCTTTTAATTTTGCATCAAGCTTTAGATCTACCCAAACAAATGAATATTTCAAACATGTGAAGTCTAAACTTTCTAGACATTCATGTTCCTTAGTACCACAAATGGCACCCTTTGTCATACATCTCTATGATATAGATACTTCCTGTTGCATACCTCAACTCACTTATTGAAAAGATGATAAGGACAAAAGGCCTATTCAATCTCCAACCTAGTCTTTTATGAATGAACCCTTAGAATTAAACATGGTTCCAAAGGAATTCCAAATCAACAAACAATTTGTACAAAAAGATTTCTATTTAGAAGAGAACACCCAGAAAGACTATATTCCTTAAAAACTTTAAGGTAAACCAGAGAAAACAAATCCAAAACCAATTTTATAAATTTCTTTGAAAGGTTTAAACAAATATTCCATTCTTTTAATGGTTTGAGACTTATGCTTCTACCAAATAATTACATTACCCTTTCTCAAACTCAATCAACATGACTAATAAAACTTGGTTCACACCAAAAAGAAAAGTTATTAATATGAACTTCCACCATCCAAATCTGTACAACTCCCGAATTTTAATGATAACAAACAAATCCTATTATAACCTCAACCTTTAAATTCAAAAAACTTAGAAGAACAAATTAACTCCAAAGATATTTAAAGTCTTATGGCCAAAGCATGGAAATTAAACTTTTAGCAGCAAAATTCTTAGATACTAAAAGTGCAAAATGGTTCCAAAATGCTTAAGTATGAATCTTCACCATTTCATCTCACAAATTCATGTATAACCAAATAGTTATAATCAATATAACATATATAACAAGATTAAACCTATCAAGAGTACTATTTGTTTAAATTGGCCATAGAACACATAATGTAGCCTCAATTTCAAAAATTCATTACTTGAGCTACATAATTATGATTAATGCAAATTAGGTGTCCTTAGAAATCTTATGATGTGAACTTTCTATTTAAAAGTTTTAACTTAAAATGAATCCATTTGGTCCCTCAGAAGGCATGAAATCCAAAACTAGACCAGCATGAACAATAACTACAATTGATAACTTTTTGGGGCTAATTTTAAAAATTCACCAAATATTCTATAAAGATTCAAAAATTATGATCATTATCTTTACAGAAATTTTTAAATGTCCTTTAATTACTTAAAAAATTTTAGCCTTAAATTATATTATTAAGACTATCAAGGATAGAGGAACATTTTATGACTTAAATGGCCAAAATTTTGGTTCCAAATGGTATCAAATGAGCTCTAAAATACTATTTCTCATCATGAGCAAATTTCAATCTATAAATGCATAATGTATGACTGATCCAACATGTAAAAATTGCCTTACAATTAAAAATTATTATCCCACATACAAGAATACACATGAATATCAACAATTAAAAATTATTATCCCACATACAAGAATACACATGAATATCAAGGAGCCTCATATGTCATATCACATTTTACCAAGTCTTACATACATCGAATGGTCTTTTATATCACGGCCTAGTGCTTTTGAATATGTTTTTACCTCATTACATTAAAATATATGATTACATATTCACATATACAATAACATCTATTAGGCTAATTCCTTTGTCATAAATGGTTTCTTTATGTTTTTTGCTTATCATTTTCCTTTCTTTGAGTTTCATTGGCCATTGTTAGTAGAAATAAGGAAGGGTGAGATTCAAAGAATCCCTATAGCTAAACCAACATTCAAACAAATATATAGTTCAATCAATTATATGGAAGCAAGTATGTGTATTATACAATCATAACCATTTCATACACAAAAAAGCAAATCCATGTCCTTAGGGACTTTTAGTCTAGCTTCACCCAACAACTAAGGACTTTTAGCATAGGCTCACCCAATTAAAGACTTTTGACATAACCTCATCCAATATCTAAAGACTTTTGGTATAACTTTACCCATTAAAGAGTCATCCTAATTTCAAATACAAATGAGTGCCATGCAATTGCATATTATACTCAAACAATCAACAAGTCACATAATTGCAAACAATGCACACAAGTGACCAAGAACTCAAGCAAACCAACCACACATATATAAGAATGAAAGAAAAGCTACCTTTTCAAACCAAATCAATCAATCCCCTTGGTCTCCTTTCTATGGTTGGCCTTACATGCACACCTTGATATGATCTCACGTGTTTGGCCCAAACATATCAAATGAAGCATAAAATGATCAATTAAGTCATTTTTAATCTTATGTTACTCTACATGTGCTACTCAAGTCCTAAAGCATAACTTTAGGTTATTTTGAATGCCTGAAGGAGTAATTTAAATTTCAACTTCTAGGCTTCAATATCTCACCATGTATGATCTTTATAATTTCCATGAAACTCTTAAGATTCATCAAAAGCATAATTAAACCTACCTAGAACTATATAGTCCTATCGGCATCTTTGAATCATAATTTTTTCACTTTCAAAAATAAAGTGCCCAAATTCAATCTAGTGGCTCCATTAGTGTTTATATTTTATATCTAGACCATTTAAAACCTTATAATCAATGGAACAACTCCCTACATACCTATTTCATCCCTTGGCTGAGCCATGCCTTTAATCTTGATTCTTGGAATTTTGCTAAATTCATAGGGAATTTCAAGGTTTTAAGGTATCCATAATTTTTTTCTAACTTAATTAGGATATTAGAGGAATTAATTAACTTTCCTAGGGTTTTGAATCTCTTAAGGGTAAAACCAAACCCTAGGTGAAGCCTTATGCCATTCTTTAAGTTCTTTGCTAATTCTATTTGCACATTCTTAATATTTACCCTTTAAAACCCTTACTTTCACCAAGCTTTCATTAAATACCCTTTAGAACCCTTAATTTCACCAAGTTTTCATTAAATATATATTCCCTTCCTTCAGCCCCTACTTGGCCGAAATAATGGTGGACTAGGGTTCCATGTATACAAAGTTTTCTTAGCCTAAATCATACTTCACTTTAAAGTACTCTTGATGAAAATTATTTTGGCATAATTGGTTTTCCTAAAGGAGTTCTCTCACCCCAAGAGTTCAACCACAAAATTCACTCTTTTGGGAAACCAAAACCATCAAGAGAAAAATGAGAAGGAGTAGGAAAATGTTTATAACTACATCATAAGCAAATTTAGCAAGTTTTCTTACATATAAGTGGCCTCTTTCTATTCCCTTCCTTCATCCTTTGTCATGCCTTCAAGAGAACTAAAATGGCTAGCTAAAGTTAGTTTTCAAGTGAGGGAGAAAAGTGGTGTCTCACACATATATATGGCTAGGGTTTTATAATTTTTCAAAATATTAATTTGCCCCTCCACTTTAAATCTACCTTTTGAGCTCATTTTTCAGTGTTTTCAGAAACTAATAACTCTACACTAAAAGTTAGACTCTTCTTTTTATTAAAAATATCTACCTTGAGATTATAAGGACTTGAAACAATTTGAAAAAAGCTAGTCAAAGTTATGATCAACCAAAACCCTAAATTGTACACTATCAAAGATTTAGTCAAATTAACTTTATATGATTTTTCTACTAACCTTATTTCATTATATTATGATGAAGAATATTCATTTTTAAGGTTAATTTTCATATTTTCTAAATCCTTGAATTTTCATTATGTCACATCATACATGGTTAGCATCTATTTCACATTTAAACTAGTTAAACGTATCCATTTCTATGAATTAAGCTTTTTTAATAGCGAAAATAACCGACATTGAAAGCTCAATTTATGCATTCTTGGCTTTAGGGACCATATGAGCTTATTAAATTTATTTTCCATCCTTAACACATTTTTTCAACTAGAACTAACACAATTTAAAGCCCAAAAGTCAGATCCAAAGCATACATATCAAAATGACATACACTTTGCAATTTTCCTTAACTTCCATAATCTGACATAAATTTTGGAAAATTATAATTAATTTTAGAAAAATTAAAATCATGTATACTATAGCTTTCTAGAAAGATTAGGATGTTCTCTAACTACGATAAAAATTTTAGATCAAAACAACTAGGTTTGCCTCACAAAATTCAATGGAACAATACCACTAGTCACTAAGGCATCCTATAGTTGAATGCAAAAGTCAAAAATTCATATCTCTCCCTACAGAGCTTTAAATTAGGTGCTATTAGTGGCTATGAAAAGCTTAAGATGAGACCTAATTGCTATAAAAATTTCAAGGGCATGTGAGTTCATTTGGCCTAAGAAATCCATTGCATATTAGAAGTTGCTATAGTATTTGGGCATTACCAGACCTCTAATTTCAAAAATTCATAACTCTCTCTATACAATTCCTTTTCATGAAAACTTAATAGCACTAGAAAGCTTATAATGTAAGCTATGTTTCTATAAAATTTCATAACTATTGGACTTCATTTGGTCCCTAAATGACATAGAAATGCAAACTGATCATATGAATAGTGATTGAGGCAATTCTGCATAATTTGGCCATTCATAACAAATTCTCTAGAGCTCTAAATTGGGTGCTCTTTGGATTTGTGAAAGGCTCTAGATGAGACCTATCTGCTTGCTAAATTTTATGCAAAAATTCATCTATTTGGTTAGTTTGTGATTCAAGTCAAGAATATGATCATTTTGGGGACCAAAGTGGTGCAAAAAGGTGTCAAATGACTTTCCAACCAAACCATAGCCAATTGAGCAAGCCCAAAAGCATGAATGCAGCATAGGGAAGCATCCCAAGTGGTCCAAATTATCATACATCTCAAAATCACTATCCTAATTGTTCTTACATTCATGGACATCAAAGCATAAGGATGTCAAAAATTCACATAAGCATACATTTGGCCCCAAATTTCATTCATACATGATATTTACATACTTTTGTGCATGCTCAATAATTTAGATCTCATAAACATCATATATATACATACTTTGACATTACATTACACAAAATCCTATCATATTATCAAAGTCTCATCATTCAAGCTCCTTGACTTCCAATCCTTGCTCTTTGAAGTTCACCTAAATATGGTTAGACATAATATGAGGAAGAGTAAGATTTAAAGAATCCCAATAGCTCTTTATCCTTTCAAACATACATATATGGTGCATTTTCATGTCAATAAATGCAAGCATACCATAAAAGTTTCTAGTAACCATACATAAACATAATTTCATGTCACATAGACTCATTTAAGTCAAATATAGGCTCTCAGGGATATTGGTTTAGCCTTATCCAATTTTCTTGGGACTTTTGGATTTTCCTTACCCATTTTAAGGAACCTTTAACTTAGCCTCACTATTTCTTGAGATTTTTGGATTTGTCTCACCCATTCTTAGGGACTTTTGGCTCATCCTCATCTATTCTAAGGGACTTTTGACACAACCTCACCCATTCAAGCCATCTTGCATTCAAAACATATTTCAAGAAAACATAATGGTACCATAACATGTAATTAATGGCTATGAACATATCTCATAGTTCAAACATACACATAAACATTAAATAACACTCAAGCATCTAAGGAATACATGCAAGAAGGGTTAGAGAGCTACCTTATGCCAAGAACACAACTTTTCTTCCTTGGTTATTTCTTCCCCTTCTCTTTCTCATACCTATACCTAGGGGGATCTTGATTTGCTTGGCCTAGACACATTAAGTAAGACATAAATTCATCATCGAAATCATTTCTAGCCCCACATAACTCTACATAAGCTTACTTTATCTTATAACATAGTTATGATTCCATATAAGAGAATAATGAAGCAACCTCTAGAATTCATGATCTTGGCTCCACTTTCTCATTCCATCTAGGTCTCTTAACTCCATTTAAACTCATTAAAGTCATCACAAATTCAATTCAATGAGCCTAAACTTAAGTTGCTTCTATATGCCTTAAAATGAAACCTAAACTTCCATCTTATAAACCATGGCATTCTAAATTTAAATCAATAGTTTCTTTGATATTTATTAGTCATATCTAGAGCATTTCTATCCTTAGAATTTAAGAAAAATCTTCTTAGGTGCTTCATCTCTATTTGGCTGAGGCATACATGCACACTTAGGGCTATAGAGTTGTCTTAGTTTCTTTAGGGAAATAGCCACTTGTGAAGCTTCTTAGATGTCTTATGATCTCTTGCATACTCTTACATAGGCTAGATTATCATTAAGAAGCTTTAAAATTGGCTAGGTGTATGAAGAACCCTAAGTCACATAACTTGATTTCTAAAACTTCTCTTTTCAATCTAATTGTATATTCTTATTCCTCATATTTGAAAACCCTCATCTTTACCTTGTTTTAGCTTGAATTCATTCCTTATGGAGTAGGCCTAGGTCTAGCTGAACCTACCATGAGAAGAGCAAGCAAGAGGAAGCAACAAAAGGCCATAGTTCTTACATTATTTCAAAGTTTTTCAAGGAGCTTTATAAAGCTTCCAATTCCTTGTTTAAAATCTCCCTTTATCTTGATGGACCAGCCATAGAACAGCCTTAAATCAATCATCAAAACTATAGGAAAAGAAAGAAGAAAGAGGAAAAAGAGTTTGCTGAGGCAAGAAGCATGAAAAAAGCCTTGAATTTCACCTTTCTATTTGGTTTTCTTCTCCTTTCTTCCCCCCTTTTTGTATGCCTCTTGGGACCTACTTGGTTTCCATTTTAGTCCAGAAAAGTCATTCATAAGGAGTGGGCAGAAGTGGGGGCGTGCTTAAGAAGCTCAAGGGTCCATTTATACAACTTTTTAAAATTACAATTTAGTCACTTATCTTAGTTTTTCCATTTGGGCTCATTTCAACTTCTTTTTTAGAACTATCTTTTACATCATGAAATTTAGTCCTCTAATTCATAAAATACCTTTGGTTTCACCCAAATTAAATTTAAAACTTTCCCAAACCAATCGGTCAAAGTTTTGGTCAACTGATACTCTAAATTACAAACCAGATGGGTGTTAACCATTTTAAGGATTCTTATAGTTTTTAGGGCTTCTAAGAATCCCAAGAAACTCTATTTTTCTATTTAAATATCCCTCCTTTGAGTTTTTTAAAATTTTTTTGTATTTACAAAAATGCCATTGGCCTTTTGGTATATTGTTATTTAGCTGTTTTGACTTTAATTTCTGGACATCTTTGACCTTGTATTCTCATTTTTTTATGTTTAAATAATTGCTCTAATTTCATTTGGTTTTAATTCTTTCCTTTTAAGGGACTTCCTTTTATAACTGATTAGTTTCAAACTTTTTAAAATAATCGAGTATTACACATTGGTTAGGCTATCAATTTTTTTAAAAAAATTTGGAGTAGCCTTTTCTAGTCTGTTTTCGGTTAATCTATTTCATTTTTTAGGAGCTATATTTGTTTAAAAAATATATAATATTATATTATGGAACAAAATAATTATACAAATAAATATCTTCAAACACTAGGTAAACATCTTACCTTTAAATTAACAAGCTAACCATCTTCTTTAAGACATATAGTAAAAAAAAACCCCCCTTTATTTAAACCTTTTCAAGTACCAACCAATAGTAAAAAAGAATTTGAAAAAACTTCAAAACAAAATCTCCTTAGAAAAATTGAAGACCAACTCAAATCCTTAGTTGTTCTAGAAACACCAAATTTAACCATTAATAATATTAATCCCGAAGAGTCTCAATTTGATTCTAATTCAACTCTTTCTCCAAAGTCTCCCAAAATTGCCCCAACTTCTTTTCAATGGAACAAACCTTCAAAATTGTTTTATCTAAAAGCAACTACCCTAGACCTTACAATAGAAGAACAAAACCTGAATTTTCAACATTTTAGTGCTAACAACATCCATGAAAGGAACATATATGGTTGAATCAAGTATCATATGCTCAATACCCTCCAACAAAAGACAATGGTCTACATGGCTTATCAAAACCTCACATAATTAATCTGAGAAAGTCATAGCCAATATTCTTATTGCTAATTTCTTAAGACAACTTAAAGGATGGTGGGATAATTATGTTTCACTTGAAAAAAAAGATCAAATTTTTATATGTAGAACTCTTGCAAATGGCATTCTTATAATTCATAATGGAGATGTCATCTAAGATATAGTCAATACCCTAATCTTTTTAATAATGTAACATTTTATTGGTGATCTATCTATTTGAAAAGATCATTTTGTAGAACTTTTGTCTAACCTTAAATGTAGAACATTGCAAATTTTAAGTGGTACAGAGATACCTTACTAACCAAAGTCTTTACTAGAAATGATTCTCATAAACCTTTTTGAAAAGAAAAATTTTTAGCTAGCCTTCCAAAATCTTTAGAAGGAAAGGTTTATGAAAAAATTAGAAACCAAACCATGGGTGAAATTATTCCTTATGAACATTTAAGTTATGGCCAACTAATAACTTATGTTCAAAAAACTACTTTAAAAATTTGTCAAGATCACAAAATTCAAAATTAATTAGCCAAAGAAAAAGCCAAAATGGTTAATTTAGTCATGGCTTAACCAAGGTTTAGAACTTAAATTTTGTTAAATATACAATAAATTTCAAAATTTATAAAACTTACAATTAAAAACATCAAAAATTGAAATTACTTTCAATGTTACTATTAAATTCTAAGAGAATTACAACTAGAGTTAAAACAACTCATTACTAAATTTTTTATATTATCAAAATTACTTAAATTATAACTTTTCTAAAATCTAATGATAATTTTTTTAAACTCTCATAATAAGTTTTATAACTTTAATCTTGGGGCTATTAATTTTTAAAATTTTTCATTATAAATTCTTTAAAACTAGAGTCGTTGAATTTAATTTTCTCAAGAAATTAGAATGAATTCAAAATGTAGGCAACAAAGTGTTCAACTCTAGATCAAACTTTGGTTGCCATTGACCAAGGCTTGCTCTTCTGCAAGGGCACAACAATGTGCGTTGATCTATGGTAGCTTCCAGCTATTGATGAAGAGGATTTGACGATTGTGTTAGTAATGTAGCACAAAGTTGTCCATCTCTCTTGGCCAATCTATTGCACTTTTCCCTCATTTCATTGCAATTGCAAGTCTTTAGCTCTCTCAACCAAGTCTTCTTCCCCGTTCATCTTCATATTGTTTAGCCTAGTGAGAGTTTCAGGTTTGTTGAGGCTTTTCTATGTTGTCTCTTTTGCTGGGTTTGTGGAGATTCATAAATAATACAGTCAAAATTCATAAATAATCAGCATTATGAGTAAAAATTCAAGCGTCATTTTTAAGTATACCTTGTGTATAGTTAGTGTTTCAACTTCCAAGATCCAAATATTAGATTTCTGATTATTATCTCCATATTAGTGTCTATGAAATTCTTTTGCATGAAGAGTTATGAGCATTTTTCTAGAAAACCAATAATTTATTAAAAAAAACTCTAATTTTATGCCTGCTTGCAAATGGGTGCAAACTTAACTGGTTTTGTTGTATACTGTGTGACATATGTCATACCATAATATAATAGCACATAATTTACATTTCAATATGTTTATAACATCCTTTTCATTAAATTTCATACTTTTAGCAGTGGAAATAATTGACATTAAAAGTGTAATTATTTCATTTTAGCTTTAATGCACTATTTCCAGTTACCAATTTCAAAATCTAGTCTTAATATACTTGCTCAACCAGAAGCATCATAAAAAGAAGCATGGAATTTGGGTATTAGGCCAATTTCAACCTAAAAGCATCATTCCATGTATGTCCATAATTCTATCATAATTTTCAAAAATTCATACCTTGAGCTAGAGAGCTCCAAATCATGAAAATTTTTGCTCCATGGAAAGCTTAAGATATGAAATATATGTTGTAAAAATTCTAGGTCAAAATAAGTTCTTTTAAGTCACGAAAATCTAATGGAATAGTAACAATGTCAGAATTTCATGCATATGTAGATCTAAAATACTGGAAATACATATCTTGAGTTACAATACTCCAAATTGAGTGATCTTAATGGCTATGAAAAGCTTATAATGCCAAATATATGTCTATAAAATTTCATGAGCATTATAGTTTATTTGCCCCCTCAAATACATAAAAAACTAGAATTAACCAAGTAAATAGTGCACAAGCATTTTCTACATTTTTTAGCAAACTTTGAAAAATCATAAGAAATACTATAGAGCTCCAAAAATTGTCTTCTTTGGCTCTATGAAAATCTCTCAGTGAGATCTAGGTGCCTGCCAAAATTCATTCGTTTGGTCTAGTTTTGGTTTAGGGGTAGATTATAGTTCAAAATGGTGCATTAGGGATACCAAATGGTTCAAAATGAATTCCCTTAATGCAAGTGACAATTTGAGCATGTCTAAAACATAAAACACAGCATGTAAGACTAGCTTAATAGATCCCAAACATCATGCATCTAAATTTGACCTATTCACTTGGCATTATACACACACTTTCCATGCCACACACATACCCAAATCACATGTTCTTGCATTTCCACAACTATAATTGACATTTATAGCATAATCTTACACTTTTACAAGTGTGTGGAGGTTTACATTACACAAATAACAAGTACAAATTTTCTTTGACAATATATTACACAAATTGCTAAGGTATTGTCAAAGTAGCATACATCATGGTTATTGCTCTTCATTCTTCACTTCTTAAGAGTTCCCTAGGCATGGTTAGAGATATATGAGGAGGAGTGAGATTCTAAGAATCCCAATAGCTCAATCATCCTTTAAATACACTTATATGACATGTTATTATGTCAAAGAAAGCAAGCATGTATAATATTCATCCAAACATCAAATATAATCATATTCATGAAATCAAATGGATCCATGAAAGTCAAAATCAAGCTTTAGAGACTTTTGGTCTAGTCTCACCCAATTATATAGGACTTTTGGATTAGCTTGACCCATTTTAGGGACTTTTGACTTAGCCTCACTTAATTCATGAGACTTTTGGCCTTGTCTCACCCTTACTTAAGGACTTTTAGCTTCACGTCACCCAATTTAAAAGACTTTTAGTACAACCTCACCCATTAAGAGCTAATCACATTCCAAATGCATTTTATGAAATATAATGATACCATATCATCAAACCAATAACAATGGGTATGTTTTATAGTTCAAACACACATACAAGTAATCAATGACAATCAAATAACTAAGATAAACATACAAGAATGGATGAAAAGCTACCTTTAGAAAGAAGCATAAAATTCTCTTTTTGGTTTCTAACTTCTCTTCTCGGCCTTACATATGCACATGGGAGAGGTTTGATTTGCTTGGCCTAAACACATCAAACAAGATATAAATACTTCAATGGAACTATCTCTCACCTCACATAAACTCTACACAAGTCAATTCTAGCTTATGGCATCCATATGGTTTTATATTGTAGCATAATGAAGTAACTGATGCAATTCATTATCTTGACTCCAATTTCTCACTCAATTTAATTCACATGACTCTATTTAAACTCATTAGAGCTATCACAAACTTAAATCAATGAGCCTAACACCAAATTGCTTCTTTATGCATAATGAAACCTTAAGCTTTCAACTTCCAAAATATGGTTCTTAAATTCAAACTAATGGTTTCTTGGTGTTTATTATTTATATCTAGACCATTCATGACCTTAGAATCAAAGAAAACTCTCTCTAAGTAGTTGGAATGGAGTTTGGCTGATACTATGCTTAAGGAAGACGCTAAGGGAGTTTTATTCATTTCTCTCAAGAAATTGGCATCCATGAAGCTTCCTAATTCTCTTAAGAACTTAAAAATGCTCTTACATAAGCTAAATCATCATTAGAAAGCTTCATAAATCCTTAGGCACAATTAAAACCTTAATTTGCATAACTTGTTATCTATGGCTTCTTTTTTAGTTCTATTATTTCTATGTGATTCCTTATGTTTCAAAACTCCAATTTCTATCAATTTTGAATCAAAATCAAACCCCTTATATAGTCCCTAAGTCTGGTCGAAATGGTGCATCCATGGAAGAATGAAGAAGAGTAATTTATCTATGGTAATTCATACCTTGTTAGCTTCCTTTCAAGATGCACTTTCTTAGGCTTCCAAGGCTTTCTCCAAACTTCTTCTTCTTTTTACTGAACTAGCCATGAAACATTACCATTTAGAGCTTCAAAATCATAGAGAAAGAGAGGAGAAAAAGGAGAACATTGGAGAAAGGAAAAGCATGAAAAGGTAGCCATTTCTTACTTATTTTGCTTGATTTCCTCCTTTCTTTATTCCCTCTCTTGGTGCGCCATTTGAAGGTGAATGGGGTTCTATTTTTAACTAGGTGAAAGTCAGTTAGAATGAATGGAGAAGGTGGGATGTGATTTTAAGAAGGGGGGAGGCTAATATTATAACATTTTTAATATTCCATTTTTATCCCTCAACTTGGTTTTCTCCATTTAAATTCATTGCAATTCCTTTTTGTCAACCATTTTTTCCATCATAAAATTTAGGTCTTCTAATTCATAAAATGCCTTTGGTTTCACTCAAATTGGATTTAAAACCTTACCAAACTATTCAGTCAACTGATAATCTAAAATGTATATCGGAGGGGTGTTGGCTATTCTAAGGGTTCCTATAATTTTTAGGGCTTCTGAAAACTCCAAAAAAACCTTAATTTTTTTCATTTAAAGCTCCCTCTTTTGAGTTTTCAAAAAGTTATCTGAAATTATGATTTTGCCACTACTTTTCGATTCATTCTGTTTGACCATTTTGACTCTAATTTTGAGTCATTTTTTGTTTCTTGAGTTTATTTCTAGATGCTTTATTTATTATTTTAGTTTTAACTTGCCTCAATTCTCTTTGCTTTAGAGTTTTCTGATATCAATCAGTTGATTTCAATTCAATTTTTGAAAAACTAATTATTACAACATGCTTATATACATGCTTTTTTGCTTTATTTCTTATTTCTAGCTATATCATGGCCATGAAATAGGGGCAATAAAAAAATTATTAAGATTTATATGACATCTTTTAATTAGACTAATTAATTATACATTGAGTAAAAATATCTAGATACATAGTGAAGTTGCCAATGTGTTAGAGGGTTGGAAGCGCTATGGCAGGGCTAAAAGAGTGTGAACACTATATTTTGTCCGAGTATGCTCCAAAAATAATGATAAAATTAAACTAACAAAATGAAATAAAATAAAATAAAATAAAGAAAGAAAGACAAATATCAAATAGGTCTTCTTAGCCCAATAAACTCAAAAGAAAGAATTAAAGGGGAAATAACTCAAAAATAAAATTAAAAGTAAAAATAAGGTAAAAGCCCATTAATTCAAAATTAGAACAAAAAGAAAAAAAAATCAAATGATATAAAAAGAGTAAAAAAATATATCAAAAAAGAAAGAGAAAGGGGAAGCCAAAAAAAAAAAGAGAAGAAGAAAAAAGAAGAAAATAAATGTTAAAAACAAAAGAAAAGAAATATCTTGTTTTCTTTAAATTTTAAAGTTCATTAAACCCAAACAAAAAAGGGGAGGTCTAAGGAAGAAACTCAACGTCTTAAAAAAATAAAGCAAAACAAAATTAAACTAAAAACAAAAAAATAATACCTCCAACCCAAATCTCTAAATCCATTGGCCCAATATAAAAATGACAAAAAGAATTAAAAAAACAACATAAGAAAGCCCAATATCTAAATGTTAAAGGCCCAAGCATTAAAAAGAAAAATAGACCAAAAAAGAGAAAAGGAACACAGAAGCCCATAACCTCAGACCCTCAGCCTCTTTAACCTAAGTCTTAAGCCCATATGCCTAAGATAGAAAAACAAATGAAATAAAGAAAAAGACACAAAAAACCCTAGCTGCATGGTCCCGTCCCTCTTTGGCGTTCTCGCTCTCACGTCTTCCAACGAATCCGGATCTCCTGCACATCTCAAGGATGTGCAGGCTCTGCACATCCTTGAGATGTGATCTAGATCGTCCAAATAATATTTGGACAGTTCAGATTTTACATTTTATATTTTATATTTTTTTATTTAAATCATCATTTTTATAAAAAATATATAGTTATAAGATTATTTTATTTTTACGGTTTGCATCTTTTAAAATAAAAAAAATATCAAAATTTTGAAAAAAATAAAAAAGGATCTGGACCGTCCAGATCAGATCTGGACGGTCCAGATCTGATGTGTAGACCCTGCACATCTTTAAAGATGTGCAGGCGATCCGCTTCCTCCTCCAGCAGCAGGCACTCCTACCCACTATTCGTACAACCCTCAGCGGCGAAAGCAGGCCAGGCAAAAGGGGACGGAGCAACGCACACTGGAATTAGTGGAGCAGAGAGGTACGGAGAGGGGGCACCAGGCGGGGACGCCTATAAAGGCAAGGAGAAACGGAATAGGGAGGCAGCTTTTCTTTCGGGGAAGAGAGCAACAGAAGCGAGGGAATTTTTTTTTGGGGGGTCTTTTCGGATTAGAGAAGGAGAAGCAGAGTGTGGGCAAGAAAAAAAAACTGGAATTTAGGGCGAAAGGGTCGAAGGAGAAAGAGAGAACCAGAGGAAGGAGGCTTTGGGTTCTGATATACAGGAGATTGACGGAGAACAAAGGGAGAAGGGGGCTTTTGGTTTCTTCTCTGGAGAGGGAGCCAGATAAGTTTTGAGGATTTGAGTTTGGGTGGCAAATCCGAGAGTGAGACTCAGGGAGCAGAGAGAAATTGGGGATCGTTCGATTAGGAGGGGAAGAACGGTGCGATAAACAGACGGAAGAAGAAACTCGAGGCTGAGAAACAGGAGAGAAGATAGCTGGGTGAGGTTCGAAGGTGACCGAGGCGTCCCAGACTTTAGCGAGGATACAGGTCAGGTATTAGTTCGATCTCATTTCGTTCTCGATTGATTGGTCTCAGATTGCTGGATGATATGTTTAGTTTTGTTCAATCGAATAGCCATTTCAGCAGATTGCTTAGTCTCTGTGCTGTTTTTGATTGGCTTAATTCCAGTTAGCTTCTGAGTCCTGTTCTGGTTACTTTTGGATTATTGGATAATGTGTTGCCAATTGGTTTCATCTCTGGTTTTGGATTGCTGAATAGCATGCCATTGATTTCATTCAACTGAGTAGTCATGAATTGTCTCTTCTCTGTTTCATTTTTTTAGTTAACTCCAGTTCTTTTTTTTTTTGAGGCATGTGCTGGTTCATCTGGGTTTGTCGAAGAATGCATTGGTAGCTAGCTTCATCCTTGTAAATTTAACGATTTTGATGAATAACCCCGTCACTATTTCATTTGGTTCCATTTTTGTCTGCTGGTAATATATGTTTAGAATTTATTCTTCGGGGAAGGATAGTGTCAATAGGAAAATAGTGTTTGGGGGCAGTTCAACGCAGATGAAACCTATGTAACGTTTCATTGTTATTTGAAATTCTGAGCTCTAGACATCATAGTGATGGTTCAGTGAGTGGGAAATGGGGCTTGTGGTATCCAGCCTGTGCCTGTTTCTTAAAGAATGCCTAATAGGTGTTCGATGAAAAAAAAAACAAACAAAAACAAAAACGTCGAATTAACAATTTGAGATAATGAGTTTTGTGTTGTGCTGATTTGGGTTTCGAAATGTTTTATGACATTTTGTCCAATAATGCTTTTGCTGGAATGCTGTATCTTGTTAAATAATGGAGGGCTAGGATTTGCAATGCACAGGGACGCAATCAGAAGTAGGGAAGGGCAAATTGCAATGGATTCGTAATCTGTATTCATGTATTTATTTTTATTTGTTTCTCTTGTAAATATGTTAAAAGAAACAACACAACAAATCATGGCTAAACACTACACCCATCACAAGTTATTATTTACTTGTGAATATTTTTATTTATTTATTTATTTATTTTTATTTTACCTTTATTTATTTTCTTTTATCTCCCATTTTTATTCTTATTTTTACCCTTATTCTTAGAACAGCCTAGTAGGATTTTATATCTCCTCATGCATGTAATAATAAATCAAAAGGTCATGTGTGACAATAAAGTCTTCTTGTCATCTTTTGGATCTTAAATTTACGTTTTAATATTTTGGGCTTCAATGACCTCATTCAAAAGGACCTTCAAAGAAAGTTTTCAAAAAAAAGAGAGTAAAAAAAAAAAAAATAGAGGATTAAATTTTTTTTAGTAAAAATCATTTTGAGTCTTAAGATTTATCCTTTCTTAAAAGGTTTTTTGCAAAAATTGAAAAAATGGTATTCTAAAATCCAAAAGTAAATCTTTCTTTTAGAGTCGGTTCCCTTTTAAAAGAAAAGATAAGAAAAATAAAAAATAAAAACATTTAAAGAAAGCAAAAGGTCAAAAGAAAAAGGAGAAAGAAAATATCTCTTGAAAAAAAGGAGAAATTCTTGTACTTAAACACCAATGTCATGTCAAAATTTAATCTTTTTATTGAAATAAAAATAAATAAATCACAAAAATTAAGAAAAGTAAAATAAAAATAAAAATCTGACCAAAAAAATTAAACTTAAAACAAATAAAAAAGAATAATAAAAAAATCATAATTAAACAAATAGTAAAAAAAATCAACAAAAATTGATCAAAGTCATTACAAAATTTAATCTTTTTATTGAAATAAAAATAAATAAATCACAAAAATTAAGAAAAATAAAATAAAAATAAAAATCTGACCAAAAAAATTAAACTTAAAACAAATAAAAAAGAATAATAAAAAAATCATGATTAAACAAATAGTAAAAAAAAATCAACAAAAATTGATCAAAGCAAAAACAAAACAAAAAAAAAGAAGAATCCCAAAACAAAAAGAGACAAAAGAAAAAAAAAAGAGAAAACCAAAAACAAATAAGAAAACCAAAAAATAATTAAAAAAAGAAGATAAAAAAACACAAACAAAACAAAGATAAAAAAACAAAAAATAAAACAAAAAAAAAATAAAATTAACAAAAAGAAGAAGAAGAAGAAACAAAGATAAACAAAAATGAAAAAAAAACAAAACACAAACTAAAAATTAACAAAAACAAACAAAACAAAAATAAAAATAAAGAAAATAATAACAAAAAAATAAATAAACATAAGAAAGAAAAAAATAAAAAAATGATAAAAAAGGAGTGAAAAAATTGAAAATATAAGAAAAGTAAAATTAAATTTACTTTTAGTAAATCAAAACACAAATTAATTTCTAAAGTTGTTTTATTTGCTAAAGGTGTAAGTAATTTTCATTTTCGTTGTTTTTTTACCAAAAAATATATGTGAACTTAGTTATATAAAATTAAAAAAGATAAAGGGAAAAAAACAAAATAAATAAGTAAAAAAAACACACAACAAAAACAAAGATGAAAAAATAAAAAATAAAAACAAAACAAAACACCAGTAACCAAAAGGCAATTATCGAATTATATGGACTTTGATCCCTTTGAATGGTGTGTAGGCTTTAAACTTTTATCCTAGGTTAAGTTTGCCATTGTAAATAAATATTTTTAGTTTTATTTTTTTAATTTCTTTTCATCTTATTTTACTTTTAATTTTATCTCTTTCCTTCTTATTTTATTTCTTTCTGTTTTATTTTTAATTTCCTTTCTTTTTTACTTTTTATTTTATTTCCTTTAATTTTTTTATGTTTTATTTTGCATGTGATTTGTTAGAGAGAATTAAAATAGATTAAAGGCTATGGTAATCTTGCACAACTGACTTAGGGTAATTATTTTTAGGACCAAGTGTAGTGGGGTGCCTAATACCTTATCCACTCACAATTGACTCCCGAATCTATTATCTGTTTCATAGACCATTTTCTTTAAATAAAAAGGCTTTTTCAAAGTTTTGTCTTTTCAAAAATTAAAATTTTGGTAGCGACTCCTACTTCTATTTTAATTTCAATTTTCGGTTTTCAATTTCTTTGAAAATCAAAAATTATTTTTGAAATTCTTTCCTTTCTTATTTTCAAAAGCGTCACGCGGTCGTATTTTCGGATGTGATAAGGAGGCATGGCAAAAGTTGCATAGAGCAAGAGAGGAAAGTATGTTGGAGAATTATCTAATTAATGGGCCTACATATATCATTAAAATTGTGTGTTATATGCTATCTTAAAGGTTGGCCCATTTAAGTGATCTAATGAGGCTTAGGTTATTGGGCTTATTAGACATCTCTTAAGTATGGGCTTAATGTGTAGAAACCCCAAAGCCCTATTTCTAATTATATGACAGGTGTAATTAAGAATATTAAGTATAAAAAAGGTTGAGATCCCCAAGTCATACACATAATAATAATAATAATAATAATAATAATAATAATAATAATAATATTCAACATACTTTGAGATCCTATCATCAAAGAACGTGTGTAGAGTAATGGCATATTGACTTGGAAGATCCAAAACCCCAAGCCAGAGAAGACTTCTTAATCTTACTTATGGATCTAAGTATGCTTTCGCTAATTTTAACTTCTTAATGATTTAACATGATGTTTTTGTTTTATGATAAATCTCATCATATGGTATTCTTCGGATTAAATTTTTTCAACAAGTGGTATCAGAGCCACTCATGTTGAATCATTGAGAAATTTGGCCTTTTCAATTATCTTTTATTTATATTTAGTTTAAGTATATTTAGATCTGAATCTTTAGGATTCTATTGTTGAATTAAAGATTAAATTAAAGAAAGATTTAAATCTAAAACCCTAAATTTAATTAGAATTTTATATTGAATTCATAATAGACTTAGACCTAAATAAGGATTTCATGTATTGATAGAAGTTGTTTCCATTTAGCATATATTGCCACAAAAAAAAAGTTAAAAGAAATGCACGCATTGATGCTTTGGGTTTTGGTAATATATATATATATATATATATTGTTATTCATGTTTCATATATGTGAAATCTGATATATGTGCCTTTTTGAATAAAGTATACTTGTGGGACCTACATATATATATATATGTATACATATATAAGATGCACACATATATAAGAAAGTATATATATGTTAGTTGATTAATGACATGTTTAATGTGGTTGAATTTGTTAAATTCTTTGTGGGGCTACATGTATATATATATATATATATATAAAAGGGTTATGTTTATTGTTTATTCTTTTTTTTATTTATATACATATAGTGGTAATATAAATTCAAATAATGGTGTTATTTTCTTCATATGTTTGATATTCTAAAATAAGTTGATTGAAACAATATGTTACCAAAGCAACCTTTATTGTGTAGATTAATTTATTTGGAATATTAAGATGATAATGTGGTTGAAATTCATGCGGATAGTAACTGGCCTAAAGGAAGGTCATTATTTGGCAGAGTTTCAAACATACTTTTGATAATAAATATGTGATGATTATTTGGTTTCCATGTGAATAATAAATCAATCAAAAAAGATTTATTATTAATATTTGATTACTACATTGAGTATATCACTTACAAGTTGATATTTCTGTCCTTAAGACTAAATATCAATGTTGTGCTAGGTATCTTGTAATGGGCTCACCATTGTTTGAATTTATTGATTAACTGTTATGTTTCCATATTTAATTATGGGCTTGTTTTTTGTTCTTTGTTTATTTAATACTTCTGCAACTACGATATTTGCCAACATTAATTCAATATCTGTGCTAAATGACACAAACTTTAAGAATTGGAAAGAGAATGTTATGATAGTTCTTGGATGCATGGATCTAGACCTTGGATTATGGAAGGAATGACCCCTTCATCCTACAGCTGGAAGTTCCACTCAAGATATTATGAATTTTGAGAAGTGGGATCATTCCAACTCCATGAGTTTTATGATCATGAAGCGTGCAATTCCAAAAACCTTCAGGGGCTCTATGTCTAAAGAGACTAATGCCAAGATGTTCCTTGAGGAAATAGAAAAAATGTTTTGCTAAAAATGAAAAGGCTGAAACAAGCACTTTTAGCTAGTCTTGTTTCAATAAGATATAAAGGTAAAGTGAACATAAGGGAGTACATCATGGAGATGTCTCATTTTGCCTCAAAACTAAAGGGATTAAAATTAGAGCTATTTGAAGACTTGCTCGTGCATTTGGTTTTGATATCTCTTCCTGCACAATTTAGTTAATTTAAGGTCAGTTATAACTGCTAAAAGGACAAATGGACCCTTAATGAGCTCATTTCACATTGTGTGCAAGAAGAGGAAAGGTTGAAGCAAGAAAAAGACTGAAGGTGCTTACTTGGCAACAAGCTCTAAAGACAAAAATAAGAAAAAGAATAAAGGTAAGGAGGCTGTAGTTACTCCACCACAAAAGATCCAGAAAAAGGATCATGATGTAAAATTTGCTTGTTTCTTTTGCAAAAGTGTGGAACATATGAAAAAGGATTATACCAAATATTATGCTTGGCATGTAAAGAAAGGTATGCTTCTCACTTTCGTTTGTTTTGAGGTTAATTTAACTTCTGCACCTAAACACACTTGGTGGATAGATTCTGGTGCTACTACTTACACAAGTATGTCTATGCAAGGTTGCCTCAGTTGTCGAACGTTAAGTGATGCTAAAAAATTCATCTATGGGGGCGATGGCAAATCAATTCAAGTAGAGGCGATAGGAAATTTTAGGTTGTTATTAAAGATTGGTTGTTTCTTGAATTTGAAAGAGACTTATATTGTACTGTCATTTAGATGGAATTTAATTTCTATTTCTATGTTGGACAAATTTGGATATTCTTGTTCTTTTAGGAATAGTAAAGTAAATTTAGTCTATTTCAAGATTCAAATCTTATTGATACTAGTTCTTTATCCTTCGATGACAACCTATATTTACTTGATACTATTGCCTTGTTTAATGAAACCTGACATTTAAATACATGTAGTACAAAATGCAAATTGACCAATGAGAATTTTACTAAATTATGGCACAAACGTTTAGGTCACATATCTAAATAAAGAATTGAAAGACTTATGTCAAATGGAATTCTTGATCCCCTTAATTTAATAAACTTTCAAGTTTGTATTGAGTGTATTAAGGGGAAACAAACAAACATTAAGAGTTTAGGTGCCAATAGGAGTTCAAACATCTTAGAACTAATTCATATAGACATTTGTGAACCACTCCCTATGCCCTTAAGGAATGGTCAACAATATTTTATTATGTTCATAAATGACTACTCACATTATGGCTACCTATATCTCATTGATGAGAAGTCTCAGTAATTGGATGTGCTTAAGGTATTTAAAGCTGAAGTTGAAAATTAACTCAAAAAAGATAAAAGCTGTCAAATATGGCTAGGGTGGTAAATACTACAATAAATATAATGCACTGGGTAAACAACATCTAGGACCTTTTGCTAGATTCCTAGAGAAATGCAGTATTGTCCCATAATACACTATGCCAGATACCCCTAGCATGAATGGTGTTGTTGAGAGATGAAATAGAGCACTTAAAGGCATGGTAAGGAGTATGATTAGTCATATTAACATACCAGAATCCTTCTGGGGAAAAGCACTAAAGATTGCAGCTTATATACTCAATAGAGTACCTACTAAAGTAATAGTTAAAACCCTTTATGAATTATGGACAGGCAAAACGCCTAGTATGAAGCATTTTCACATTTAGGGTTGTTCAGTTGAAGTAAGACCATATAGACTAAATGAAAAGAAATTGGACTCAAGAACAATTAGTTGCTACTTTATTGGATATTTTAAAAGGTCAAGAGGAATTTGGTTCTCTTCCTGCAGTTGTTATTAACAATGATCAAGTTTCTATCCTTGACATTGTTCAAATAACAAATCCGGTTCAACAAATCGACATTGTTGACAAACTCCCCCTTCAAGACCAAGAAATTACTCTTGAAAAGCAAACTCAACAACCTCAAGAACTTCAAGAGCAGATGCCATTAAGGAGTTCCACTAGAGAGAGGAGAAGTGCAATTTCAAACGACTATATTGTATTTCTCTAAGAACATGAGGTTGACATTGGAGTGATGGAAGATGATCCAATTAACTTCCATCAAGCCATGCAAAGTTCAAACTCTCAAAATTGGATCGATGCCATGAATGAAGAGTTTAAGTCTATGCAAGAAAATGATGTTTGAGATCTTGTTTCATTACTTAAAGGTGCAAGACCCATTGGTTGTAAATGGATAGTTAAGAGTAAGAAGGATTTGAAAGGTAATATGGAGAGATATAAGGCTCGTCTTATTGCAAAAGGCTTTACTCAAAAGGAAAACATTAACTATAAAGAGACTTTCTCTCTAGTTTCTTCAAAAGACTCTTCTAGGATCATAATGACACTTGTTGCTCATTTTGATCTTTGAGTTACATCAGATGGATCTAAAGACTGCATTTCTCAATGATGACATTGAAGAGACAATATATATGGTGTAGCCAGGAAATTGTGTTAAGAGATGCAAAGAAAATGGTTTGCAAATTAAAGAAATCCATCTATGGGTTAAAACAACTTTCCCATCAATGGTATCATAAATTTCATCAAGTTGTCATCTCATTTGGTTTTGAGACGAATGTAGTTGATGAATGCATATACCATAAGTCTAATGGGAGTAAACACATATTCTTGGTTTTATATGTCGATGACATACTACTTGCCAGTAATGATATAGGTTTATTGTAAGAGACCAAAAGATTTCTAGTAAAGAAATTCAAAATGAAAGATCTTGGAAATGCCTCTTTTGTATTAGGGATTCAGATACATTGGGATCATTCTCGAGGTATTCTTAGTTTTTCACGAAAAAGCTATATCAAAAAGGTTCTTGAAAGATTCATCATGAAAGATTGTAAACCAAGAGATACCTCTGTTGTTAAAAGAGACAAGTTCAATCTCAATCAGTGCCCCAAAAATGAGTTTGAAGCTAGAGAAATGTAAAAGATTCCCTATGCATCAACTGTAAGGAGTCTAATGTATGCTCAAATATGTATGCATCCGAATATTGCATATGTTGTTAGAATGTTAGATAGATATTTGAGCAATCCGAGGATGGATCATTGGAAAAGCAGCAAAAAAGGTTATGCAATACTTACAAAGAACAAAATAATACATACTCACAGACGCAGAGCACACAGCTCGCGGGGAAAAATCACTACAGACGCAAAGCATTCAGCTTGCGAAAATAATATGACTCCATGTGTGGTGGCCTACACACGGGGCTAGCACCACCCCTGCTAGCTGAGGTACAGATCATGGTGCACCAGGGCTAACATCCACTGTTGTTAGCTACAGGGTTCTGAGTAGATAACTTCATAAAACAATGCATTTTTCCCATTTAACATCTCAGACAGAATACCTTCCAGATCGATTTCATAGTAAAATTTCCAAATAACTCAAACATCTGTCAATTTGAAAAATTCATGTTCGAACCGATTTTTGGTAAATATGCATATGACAAAACATTTAAATATGTATCTCTATAATTAGATCACTGAATTTTTTGAACACTGCAAGGAAACTTAGTAACAAAATAAAAATTTCTTGTTACTCACGGTCCGCATTACTTACTCACCTTCTAAGATTTTATAGAAATTCCCTGCCCCTTTTTCAGCTATGCCTCAATCTCCTGAATACCCTACAATACCCGTTCATCAGATTTTAGAGGGTGAATCATTCCAATGATCTCATACAGAACTTATCATATTTTAAAAATTATTCCTCTACTAAATTTCACGCCTTCCATACTCATACAATATACATATATTGTGCCATCTTCTCTCTAATTCCACTTAGGAGCTAAACTCAAAACCCAGAAATAAAGGAAACGCATACCATCTTCAATCTGCAGCCACACGTTAAAGGGAAGCTTGTTCTGCATAAATAGAATTTGACAAGTAAGAAAAAGCACAATGTAATTTGGTCTTAAATTAGGAATATATGCAGAATTTGGGAGGAATTAGCGTGTAGGAGAGTGGCCATATAATTCAGCATGAATGAAGTCAGAATTATTCCAACCAAAATCATCTTCCTGCCCCACTTTTTGTCTTCTTCGTAGTACTTCCTTCTGCTGGCCACAACAGAAACGTGTTCAGAATTTAAAAAAAAGAAAACAAGGGAGGGAGATGCCTACAATTGAAACTAAAGAAGCAGCACATACAACAGAAATTCCAAGCCTAGATAAACCTATATAGCGTTAATTTACCAGCCACACACAACCACAAAGCTCCGCTTAACGAAGAGAGAGCAAGCAGCAACAAAAATCGAACTAGAAAAAAAAGAAACAAAGTAGCGCTGAACAAGGGAGAGGAGGCGCTGTGCAGATGAGTCCAGCAGAACCAATACACACAGCAGAACTTGCAGCTTAGGGAGGGGATTTTTCTGGCGTGCTTTCACCAAAACCAGCAGCGAAACTTAGCAGCAACTCCAAAGAGAACTCTGCAACAAAAATTCAAAACAGAGACAGCCAAAAATGGCGCTGAACAGAGGAGAAGTGAAATTTTCGATCAGCACTAACCTTCATCCAGCAGAAGCTTTTATGCAATTGAAATAAAGTAACTTAACTGGATATGCAGCAGGGAATAACTCACAGCTCGAAGAAGTAGAAGGGGCAGCGTCCAGCAGCATCCAGCGAACAGGGATGAAGATGCAGAGTCTGCTTCTGTGATTTCTCTGCTGGAAAAGATATGTGCTGCAGAAGTTTGGATGAGAAATGACCGAAAAACCAAGCTAAAAGGGAGTAAAAGGAAGGATATATCAGTAATGTTTCAGAAGGAAGGAGGCTGGTACGTGGCAACTGCAAAATCTTCATTGAAAAGTCAAACTTCCCTTGCACCCATACAGATTCATGCACATCGGGTGTTACAAATATATAGCAAAATAATATATTAAGGCCTATATATTTTGTTACCTTATACCACTTGATTTCCCATTGCATTTGAAGTGCTTCGCCAGGAATGAGCCAAGGCTTGTAATCTCCAAGTGTGGCTGCCAAGTGCAATGCACTGTTTCCTTCATTATCCACCTGTCGAAATAGGCTTTCTTTAAAGATGTTCTTTCTGAGCAAAAACTGATACACGTAAGGTTGCCTGTGCTCTACTGCCAGAAGCACTATGTTCTTCTTTTCTCCATTCAAATCGTGAATAGCCACCGGAAATGAGTCCAGAATTTTAACTATTATTTCCATCTCACCATTCTTTGCACCGACTAATATAGGCGTCTCATTTGTCCGCCTTCTAGGATGTCGCAGACCTTCTGCACAGCTTAAATGTGCAACAAAATTATTCCAATCTTCAAATACTAGTGTTATTCTGGGGGAAAAAAATTGAAACATTACTCAACCAAGGAGGAGGAACAAATATCCAGTCCTCCCATCTATTTTCAGTGCTACTGCCACTTAAAATATGCCATGCGTCCAATTTTTCTAGATTATCCTCTCCTATGATCTTTTATTCTTTTCCTTTCCGGCCTTGCTGCGGCGGCAGAGGCAGAGTACAATGGTTATCAGACGTTGTTGTTTTTGTATAAAATTTATGTTTTGGAACCCCGCAAAGAGGTTGCTGGAATACTGGTATATAATGCATTTACAGATTTTGACAGCGGCAATGAGGTGCTAGATTGGGCACCGAAGATCCGGCCCAACAGAGAGACAAACAAAAGGGAGATATACAAAAGGTGATGACACATGACATATTTTCAATTGGAGTTTAAGATGCTCGGGGAGTCCTATAGTTCTTGACTATTTAAAAAGTTATAACATTCAATGCTTTCTGTGGCAATTCTTGAAGTTATAAAAATATTAATCTTTTACCGCTGTCCTTTACGCTGGAAGGTTGGATTGATGTGACAACTTCAACTGTTGTTGGATTAAAGCCTTCGTCATCATGAGGGTTGCTCCTATGGTTGTCATACTCATAGAAGGAAGCGCAATGAAGAAGTTCTTTAATTATTTGAACAGACCACGTATGATTCTCCTTCTTTCGATATATCTTCTTTAATTCGTCAGATCCTGAGGATTTAATAAATTTTAGATAAATAGTTCGTTGTCTAGAATTATTATAACACTATATATGTTTAGTGTGCCCGTGAGTCAATATTTTCTGCGAGTGGCAAAGAATTATAGACATGGATACAAATGTAATATACTAATTTGAGAAAATTTAAAATATAACAAGCATAAATTAAAAGTGTCACGTCCCATCATATTTAATATGGAATGTGTCAAATAATATATATATGTTCATCCAATAAAGTATATACGCACAGGCTCATACAGGCATACCTTTTCCAAGAATTACCAGCAGTACCAGGTATGAGAACTTGACCAAATCACAGCATGTTCTGTAATTAGCTGGAAATAACGGATGCACCTGAGCTCCGTCGACTCGTGATCCTAATTAAATAATGGTATGAGAGTCTTCCCATAGTTTTCATTACTGCCCTGCAATTTTTAGTGCCAAAATCCAAAAGAATTCTCACCTCCAAGGGCAGTGCTTCTATTTGCCACTTTGGGATCCTGTGCATTTGATTCAGCTTTATATCCCTTTCTTACAAACTTATGTTGTAAAGATTTTACGGGAAGTTTGTTCATTACTGGAAATGTGAGACACAGTTATTAAATCGAAATTACAAGAAGGTCTGCATACGGGCAAAAATGAAAGGCATTGCTCATTCATTATTTCAACAAGTTCTTAGCTAGGGCGTTGAGCGAAGGATTTTTATATAGACTGTGTAACATTAGAATTTATAGTTATATACCAGCAGTAACCACAGTTTTGATGAACCAGAAAACATCCCAACATGTATTGTAATTGTCTGGATGATCATGGCGATCACTGTCCTTGGCTGCAGTTGAGTATGGCCATTGATCACACAGTGGATAATAATTTTGACTTGTCTTGTCTTTGCCTGCAATTTGGAATCGCCGCGGATCTGCTTCCTTAAGCTCCTCAACATATATGCGTCCCGATTCTCTACATCTCCCAGCGTACACATCTCCCTGCACATCGCCCAAACGCGTCGTTTTGAGTTTAATGAAACGGTGCGTTTGCGTTTTGGGTTTTATAATTCTGATAAGAAAAAATGCGATCTCCCCCTCTAATTGCAGATCTCGCACCCAGCTTCTTCCAATTCCAATAGCGTCTTCGGCGACAGCAACACTACCTCTGCATTCGGATCTGTATCCCCAAATTCAACCTCGCACCCAGCTTCTTCCAATTCCAATAGCGTCTTCGGCGACAGTGACATCACCTCTGCATCCGGATCTGTATCCCCAAATTCAACCTCGCGCCCAGCTTCTTCCCACGGCCCGTCGTCCTCCAGCAGCTAGGGTGATTAGCAGAGAGCGCTGCGATTAGCACATATTCTGGAATTGAGGCAGTGCATGAAGGAATTGTGGGTAACACTTCTAACTTGAAAATGCAATCATTATGATATTCTAATATACTGGATGGTAAGAATCTATTCTAATGGATGGTCATATAATAGCAGTTGGTATGATGGTGAAATCAGTGGCTTGTTTGTGCCTAGATTAACGTCTTAACATGTATATTCCATCCTTGATTGCTCTGGAAATAGGTACTTCTCAAGTACCTATGAACATTTAGAAAAGTTGTAGCATGAAGCTTAAATTTTTTTTAGAATCTGTTTTCCTTTGTTTCTTTGCTGGTGAACTAAATTTTCAGTTTGTTAATTCTATTCTACTGAATCAACTGAATTTGATAATGAATTTGCAAATGTGGGGGAACCAACGGTGGCTCCTTTGCATAATCTTCTGAACCAAGTTGTATGTTACTATAACTAGAGTCTGGTGATTGAGGAGGTTCAAAACCAAAAATACTTCCAATGTCTTCAGGAACATAATCTTGCATATGATAAAAATAAATAAAAATAAACTATCAGTCCCACTTTAAGTATCATTCCTTCAAGCAGGAAAATATAATAAAGACATCTAATTTTCAGTCCTATGAGATATCCAATGACAACATTAATTCTACCACCTTTCTCCCTTCTCCTGGCAAGTATTTGCGATTTTTGCCTACCGCTATGTATGTGTTAATAAAGAGCCATGAGAATAACCAATGAGTTGACAGTTCACATGGCACTAATCTTAGTTTTGAAAATTGAAGGGAGCTTGATGTTGAGGGATTGATCCCTACGCATGCCTCTTTCCCCACTCCTTACACCCAAGTTATGAAATACCAGTACTTCAAAACCAACGCATATCATGTCTAATATGTATTTGTCACTCATATCAAATACAGCACAATGTTGAATATTGAAGAATCAAAGGAAAATAGGTTCTAAAATAAACTTAAGCTTCATTTGCATGACAAACCTCATGCTACAACTTGAGCTTCATTTAGAATCTGTTTTCTTTGTTTCTCTGCTGGTGAACACGATGTTGAATTTGTTAATTCAGATTGTATTCATCACTCATATCAAATATACACTAATGTATATGGTTGATGCATTTGGCTACTGAATCAACTGAATCCAATTGGAAGGAAACAAATTGGATGTGTACGTGTGCGAGATCTGCAATCAGAGGGGGAGATCGTATTTTTTCTGATTAGAATTATAAAACCCAAAATGCAAACGCACCGTTTCATTAAACTCAAAATGGCGCGTTTGGGCGATGTGCAGGGAGATGTGTACGCTGGGAGATGTAGAGAATCGGGACGCCAACATATATACCTTTCTGACAAGCAAATAAGGCATGCATATTGATATTATATATTGACGAGGAATCGGAGAGGCAATAATTATAGGCTTCCTTAACTGACCACGAACAATTAAATACTTACAATGATAGATGATGGTTTCCGTTCGTCCAAGGCGGCTGCCACTTCTGAAAGTAGAAGGCTTTGATGCTAGCATATGGAGAGGAGACAACCCTTCCTCGTTCACCGAGTTCGCAAACTCTTTATACAGGTGAATTATTTGAAATGCCAGATCTACTAATATATATTGAATTAAATGACATTATTTTGATTAGAAACAGTGGAGTAGTCTAAAGAGTTGTAAATGAATTTACCAAAATAGTCTTCGGCTATTGCACAATGAAGAATAGTATCACCGTTGTTCCTTCTACAGTTAACATAGTAGGAGGAAGATCCATTGATAGGGTTACGGATATAATGAAGGCAAAGAAAAGCTTGTTTTCTGCCATGGAGAGCGGCCAAGAAGAGGGGTGTCTCGCCGTTCACGTTACGACTATCCACTATTGAAGGATCCATGCTAGCAATTATCTGACAAATTTTGGCATTCCCCGTTGAAGCCGCTAAATGCAAGGCAGTGTTACTTCTATGATTACGAGTTTGCAGGGCCTCTTTACGATCTTGGGACGGCAGGGTGCCAACTAAGTATACCATTTGTTCCACCACCTCCTCCTTACCATCAGACACTGCTATGTGCAATGCAGTGTCTCCGGACCTTGTTATTTTAGCCTTGTGAAGCGTTGCATCCTTCTCATACATTTCAATTACCTCTTTCCATTTGCCTTTCATGGCACAAGCAAATAGTTTCTTCTTGTTGCTATCCTGGCCTGGTCCATAGCTATTGTCTCTACCTAATATTCCGTATCTGAGCCAATATTCAGTGGTACGGATTAATAGTTTAAATATTGAACAAAGGATGATCACTTTTTGGGCAGAGTTTGCTGAGTTATCGAGTTATTCCCGTAATTGAGGGGTACAGATGGGGGGTTGAATACTGGCCTGAATTTTTGCCTGAAAAGAAAAAGGCAAAAGATTATATAGAAAAATTGAAAAGAGAAAAGGAGTAATGTTTATCCTATAGATGAGTGGAAGGATTGTGTTTCTGCAGGAGGTTACGCGTGCAGGATATCTTATGCAAGCGAAGGCGAAACATGTGTTACATGTTTACGCTTTAGAAAAGACGAGTACGATTATTAACTCGAGTATATTATAAATTTCAATTATAACGTAATAATTTTTAATTAAATATATAAAATAATATTTTTATTACATATTTTATATTTAATTTCTTAAAATATTGACAATTGAAATGCAAAAACGAGGATAAGTCATGAGACACTTTTGCTTAATGATTCAGTTTTTTGAAAACAAAATCTCCTCATGATTCAAGCAACATTATTCGCTCAAGACTAAAAAATTAACAGTCAATTTACGTGAATCTCAGGACTAGAACATGGTGGAGTGTCTACTAATTTACTATAACGATTGTGTTTCCGTTGGGATTCACGGGTGCGGGGTATCATTGTGCAAAGCAGAGCTCACAACATGTGTTACGTGCTATTTATGTGTTGGATCTGAAAATTCCATCGACTTCACGCATGGTATATAAACATTTCCATAAACAATGAAAAAACTAAGAACCTACATTTATAGATAACAGAACCTGTATATATCCTCACAGCAAGGAGTTTCGTATGATGTATCCCTGAAGCTACATATCTACTGACACTACTTGGTGTTGAAGCCATATATTAGCTCAAAGGAATAATAACCATAACAAGTTAAAATTGCCGTTGAATGCCTATAAGTTTGAGAGATAATTAGAATGATATGGAAAAACATGAAATGAATTTAAAGAAAGAAAAAAAGCAGCAAAGATTGTACCTCACAAAAGCCACTGGACGGAGTAGTATCTTCTGCTTTTGTTTTGGAACATGTCAGTTGCATCTGAGAACTGTGCAAAAAAAAAAAGAGTGGGAGAGAAAGTGAAAAAGAAAGAAGGTTACTTAGAATGTAGATAGATAAGGATCACGCGAAACCCAGCGCTTTTGCCACTTTGAAACTGAAGCGTCCTTATGGGACATGGCATCGTCTTTACTGCAGTGTCACCCCCTTCCTGTTATTCACATCTTAATGGCGTACTAACTAGAGGCGATCTTCTTATTCCTTTTCTGGAATGAATTTTGAAAGTCACGATCTTTAAAAGACGTATAATTGAATTGAATTGAGAGAGAACCTTTGTGTGTTTTGGCTTTGGCCCAGTGGAAGCACTGCAAAAAGCAAAAGTCACATAATGTGTTACACGGCTCTAGTGTCTTAGAAATTAAAGTTGAAACAATTATTGGGTTTTCAGTCTCACTTAATTGGTTAGCCATCACCCTCTTAAAAGTTGTAGGGGGTGAAGGTACTTCATTAGGTGTTTATTAAGCTAAAATATACATAATTTTTCTGAATTTTGGTGTAAAACCCGATGTGCATGATGCATGGGAAGGGAGTGGAGTTTGACTTTTCAATGCAGATTCTTGCAGCTGCCACATACCAGCTTTCTTCATTCTGCAACTTTACGGATATATCCCTCCTTTTATTTACTTTAAGTTGGCTTTTCGATCATTTATCTTTCAGACTTTTGTAGCACATATCCCTTCCAGCTGAGAAAATTGCAGAAGCAGACAGAGGCTCTGCATCTTCATCCCTTCGCTGGATGCTGCTGGACGTTGCACTTCTGCTTCTTCGAGTTGTGAGTTCTCTCCAGTTAAGTTGCTTCATTCAAGTCGCATAACCTCTTTTGCTGGATGAAACTGGTGCTGACTGAAAATTCCATTTCTTCTCCTCTGTTCAGCGCCACTTTACTGCCCCTGTTCAGCGTTAATTTCATTGGTTTTGGTTTGAATTTCAGCTGCAAAGTTGCTCCTTGAATTTGTCCCATTTTTGCTGCTGGTTGTTGGTGAAATCATGCCAGAAAATCACCCTCTCAGTTCTGAAATTTCTGCCATATGAATTGTTTCTGTTGGATTCATCTTCTCCCCTCTGCTCACGCCATTTTGTTCTGCTGGTTCGCTCTCCTTGCAACCCTCTTCCTCTTCGTTTAAGCTGAGCTTCATGGCTGTGTGTGGCAGGAGAGCAACGCTATATAGTGTTTTTGGACTTGGAATTTCTGATGTATGTGTTGCTTTTTCTGGTCTCCTCTTCATGCGTCTCCCCCCTCTGTTTTCTTAATCTGTGATACGTTTTCTGTGGTGGCCAGCTAAGGGAGGTCTTGCACAGAAGAAAAGGTGATGCAGGAAGTGATTTTAGTTGGAATAAATTTGACTTCCTTCATGCTAAATCGTATACCCACTTTCCTATACACTGATTCCTCTCAATTTTTGCATATATATTTCTTAAATTAAGACACAATTTCGTTGTACTTCTTCTTACTTGTCAAATTCTATTTATGCAGAACAAGCTTCCCTCTAACGTGTGGCTACAGATTGAAGACGGTATGCATTTCCTTTATTTCTGGGTTTTGAGTCTAGCTCCTAAGGGGAATTAGGGAGAAGATAGCACAATATATGTATATGGTATATATTGTACGAGTATGGAAGGCGTGAAATTTAGTAGAGGAATAATTTTTAAAACAAGATAAGTCCTGTATGGGATCATTGGAATGATTCACCCTCTAAAATCTGATGAACGGGTATTGTAGGGTATTTAGGAGAATGAGGCATAGCTGAGAAAGGGGCAGGGAATTTCTATAAAAATCTTGGAAGGTGAGTAAGTAGTGCAGACCGTGAGAAATGAGAAATTCTTATTTGGTTACTAAGTTTCCTTGCAGTGTTTTAAAATTGGATGATCTATTTATAGAAATACACATTTAAATGTTTTGTCTTTTGCATGTTTACCAAAAATTAATTTGAACATGGAATTTGCAAATTGACAGATGTTTGAATGATTTGAAAACTGTGCTATGAAACCGATCTGGAAGGTACTCTGTCTGAAATGCTAACTTGAGAAAAAAATATTATTTTAAGAGGTTATCTGATCAGAACCCTGTAGCTAACAGCAGTAGTTGTTAGCCATGATGCACCATGAGCTGTACCTCAGCTAGCAGGGGTGGTGCTAGCCCCGCGTGTAGGCTACCACACGCGGAGTCTTATTATTTTCGCAAGCTGAATGCTTCGCGTTTGTAGTGATTTTCCCCGTGAGCTATGTGCTCTACGTCTGTTTCAATTGGTTCTGCTTAGATGCTTTCAGTGCATTTTGAGAAAGAATTTGCATAAAGAATGTTTCATACGGCACCTCTATATATATATATATATACATATTTGACCCTATGGTTATTTTAAAGAGGTTGACATTGCTTATTCATTGAGTATCAAACTCATTTTTTTTCAAAACTATTTTTTTTTTCAGAGAGCAGTACGGACCCTAATCTACCTCCAGCAGTCTACTAGTGGTCGGTCTCTTGGTTGCTTCTGTTGGCGAGCCTGCAGTTGCTCATGTGGGTGTATTTTGTTTGTCTGTGTGTGTAACCTATTTTGTCCTGAACCTTGTAAAGTTGGCTCCACTGAATCTTAGCTAGGGAATCCCCATCCCCCGGATATTTCCTTTGGTCTGAATGGATATGGGTTATCCCTTTTGGATGTATTGTATTGTCTGACAATTTGTAGAAATATCGGGAGGTCTAAGTTATAGAGGAGACTCTGCCGAAATTTCTATAAATGTCCTTTAAAAGAAAATCTTATATGTTTATATGATTCAAATATAGTACCCATACTCATCCTCCTTATTTTTCCGCTTTTGCGTAAACGTATGTAAACTGTGGGCTGTGATATTTGGGTTATATAAAAAAAATTCTTTAAAACTTAAAAAAATGATACTAACAAAAAGTTCTCCCTACACTTTCAATTTTAAGTAAAAAACCTCCTTCTACTAATAATTTTATAAAATCACTAATAGAAATGTGACATGTCATTCTATTAGGGCTCATGGCTTCTGAGATAAATTAACAAAATCTATATAACTTTTGACCAGCCTACAGACATGATTTGAGTATTGACAATGATCAAAATTTTAACACATCGTTCAAAATTACCTCAATTTCAAAACTTCAACCAGTGACAGTTATGAATAATTTTATTTAACATACTACGTATCTAACAACCATTTAACTTTCTAGCCCTTTTATTCATAACACGTGGTGGCAATGAGCTTGAGGAATGTATTACATGGTCCCCGCCAATATCGGGCTGATTGGTACACTTACCAAGGGGCAACAACAGTTCACAAGGCGAACCCAAATGTGCTAGTGGTTGTCTCAGGCTTGAACTACGACACTAAGCTTCAATTCTTAAGGGACAAGCCCCTCAAGATAGATTTGGGTAAGAAATTGGTATTTGAGACACATTTGTACTCATGGTCTGGAATTAGAATACTCAAACTGAAAGATATCTGGACTAAGCAGCCATTAAACAGAATCTGTGCCAATTCCGTAAGAGGGATAGATTACAGAGCTGGATTCCTTATTTTTGGCAAGATTGCATTTCCTTTAACTTTTACAGAGTTTGGCTTTGACCAACAAGGTTCGACTGAAGCAGACAAGTTCTTGACATGCCTTCAAACCTACCTTGTTGGGAGAGACTTGGGTTGGGGCTTGTGGGCATTTTAAGGTGGCTACTACCTAAGAGAAGACAAAGTTCAACTTGAGGAGATGTTCGGTGTAATGGATGCCTCCTGGAAACTGTTGGAAATTTAAAGTAGTAGGCTATTTAAATGAAACTAGAAAAATATGTAGAGAAATTAATATTCTACTACTTCATTTTATTCCACAATTGAAGTTGCCTATTTATAGGCTTACAAATAACTAAAATGTAAAAATAAATGGTAACTAAAAATAGATGATTATGGAAACTAACTACTACTTAATTTAATTTAAAAATAGATAAAGTTTCAAATTTTTAGCTAACTAACTAACTAAAAAGATTAATTATAACAATTTTGAATCATTTCTCCAATATTCTCCCTTGATTCAAAATTGCAAAATTTCAAATTTTATAGAGCACTTCTCTCCATATCTTCAAATTTGTGAAGCACTTCTCCTCACTTCGTGATGCACTTCTCATCATCTTGTTGATGCACTTTCTCACCAACCTTCAATTGTTGGAGCACTTCTCACCAACTTTTAAAAAAGAGTTTCCTCTTCAACTATCTTCACCATATTTGCTTGTTCTTCTTCATAAGCTCTGATTTGATTGAAAGTTAGATTGCTTTCCAAAGGAGATATTTCTCTTTCATCTTGAACCCATTGCCATAAGCTAAGACCTCTTAGATGAGCTTTCATCTTGATAGCCCATACTTGATAGTTTTCACCATTAAAAATTAGAGGTGAGAGAATCAATGTATTATTGGAAGCCATGAGAATCAGTTACTCACAGGTCCTTTAAGATTTATAAGAGCTCTGATACCATGTTAAAAATTTAAAATAGTAGGCTATTTAAATGAAACTAGAAAAATATGTAGAGAAATTAATATCTACTTCACTTTATTCCATAATTAAGGCTGCCTATTTATAAGCTTACAAATAATTAAAATATAGAAATAAATGGTAACTAAAAGTAGATAATCATGGAAACTAACTACTATTTAATTTAATTTAAAAATAAATAAAGTTTTAAATTTTTAGCTAACTAACTAACTAAAATGATTAATTATAACAATTTTGAATCATTTCTCTAATAGAAACATCTTAGGTTGGAAAACTTTACTGAAAAGTTCCAACTTCTTCAAAGGAAGAATCGAGGTATGCCTCTTCAGTTAGTAAACCAGAATTTTGCTTCTGTAAAGTGCACCCTGCATTTTTTTTTTTTTGGGCATTGCAGTGGTATGCAGGCCATCCTGTGCACGCTTTAATTAATCTAACCTTTTGTTTCGGTCAAAGGCATGCCATTTGCGTTGGGATTAGGGGATTCAACAAGGAAATTCCTTGCAGCCTAATCCAAAGCAATTGGCCTAGCAAGAATCAAAACATATTACAACGGGCCTAACCACACTTCATATGCTTGCATCCAACTTGCATTTTAGACTCAAAAGGAGTAAATGCAAGTAGAAAACTGTTGACGAGAAAATTATAAGAATTGCTTCTCCTCATTCATTTGTAGTTATCAGGTTGTTTCTGTTATATAACAATTTCAACTGTGAATTTTTTCCACACCGGTTACCCACTTTCGCCTAAAGACTGCCGGGTCCAGGCAACAATATTTCATTTGCACAAGAGCTAATATACACTCACACCTAACTAGGTCTGTGCTAATAATGCAGATCCTACCTCCAAACTCCCCAGTGCAAATATCTTGTACTACCCACTAAGTGGCCAATGTGTCCAAGTTAACAAGAAGAATGAGCTTAAAGTGGGAAGGTGTGAGAACAAGAACAGATGGGTACAGGAAGATGGAGCTCAGATTCTCTTAAGTGGCACCAAGAAGAGTAGTTTTCTCCGATGATAATTGCCAGAGCAAGAAGAGTAGTTCTTGAAAATCTGTGTCACTCTCAAAGCTTCATTTGGCTACCATGGACCAACATGGCAAGTAATTGTGCTTGCACAAGAATGCTTCTGCATAAAAGATGATTGTAATTGTTTGGACGATCCCCGAAGCCAGTGGTTCCAGCTTGTTCCCACCAATGTGTAGTTTTATGATTTTTGGAGATTGGCTGTGTAAACATAGGCCCATGTTTTTATACATATAATGATGATCGCGCCAACGTCAATTGGAGCTCCATATAGTATTAGGATTAGTCTTTTTTTTTTTTGGGGTCCTTTTTTTGTTTTGTTTTGTTTTGCTTTGCTTTTTTTGCTTTTTTTTTTCTCTTCCTTCTCCTTATTGTTTTAACAATTTTTAATTTAATCCCTAACATATTATTATTTTGAAATCAAACCAACAGAAATCAATACAAAAACAACATTACAATCAATACAACATTATAACTACAAATATCGTTAAAGAGTAACTCCTGTCCATACTGTCGCAGCAAGTGATCCTTAGTTGGAGATGTAAAAAAGGTAAATTGATGAGTAAGAAGTGACCGAGCATATGCCTTATATCTTTGCCAATCGTTTGAAGCCTGCTTGAATTGAAATATCTCAGGGATATAATGCTTCTCCTTCAAGAACAGAACCTGCATTTTTATGCTCCGTTGGTCTAGGGATGATGTGCTGCTGCATTATAAAAGCAAAAGCCTTCCTCGTAGCCACCAATATAAGATCAGTTCCACCCCTACTCTTGGTACCTTCGCAACCCATTTTCTAACTAAATCACCTTCAAAATAAATTTATTATTTTTATTTTTCCTCCCCTCCCTGCCACTCTAAACCACTACTGACCATCCTTCCTTCTCAATATTACATCGCTTGATCTCCATTCTGTGTATAGCTGGGAGACAGGAAGCTGAACCTCCACCTTGTCCTTAAACCAGATTAAATTATATAGATGGAGCATTCTCCTAAGCTGATTAAGAACTTCCACAGGGTCAGCCCCACACCCTTCATGAACCACTTTATTTCTAAGTAGCCAATTTATAAAGAATTAGCACTATCGGATTGGTATGCTACCTAAGGTGCTGCATTGAATTTTTCTCCCCTGTAAAAAACTAGACTTGCAGCCATGTGATAATATCCTGTTCCTAAATAAAATCAAAGGAGAAGCAAACCATATTGCCCTAGCAAATGAGCATTGCTAGGAAGAGGTGATTGAGAGACCCCTTCTCTGAATGGCGAAAAGGATAGGTGCTCTTTACCTGAAAGTGATGACTTCGTAATTTTTCAACAACAGGAAGGCATTTGGTGACCAACTTCCATATAAATAAATTAATTGTTGACGGTAAGTTGAGCTTCCATAGATGCTTTGCTGTAAAACCAAGAATTGATTGGTTGAACTTGGTTTTTGCCCAGCAAATTAAAAGCACTAACAAACTTATAAACTCCATCCCTGCTTCCACTCCTGATTAGACAATCCTTTTGTTCTGTGATTGAAAAGGCCTGCTTAGAAATTTGTTGGACAATTTGTAGAGCAAAGAGAAGTTGGAAGTGCATTAAGGTCCCAATCTTTCTGATTGTGCAAAATAAAATCAGAAACTGTTATATATTGGCAGTTTTAATTTAGCTGCATTGGCTACCATTAGTGGCATAAAAGATTAGAAACAATAATGTTTTTGCTTTTATTAAACCCTCTCCATGGCCATTACATACCAGAAGCAAGGGAGGAGATAGAAAAAGTTTTGGGGGCCATACATAATTTTATGGGGACTTATATGCAAATTTTATTATTATTTGGGTAATAAATATGTAATTTTATCAGGACTTGTGTGAAAATTTTATTATTTTTTTGGGGTCATAAGTAATTTTATAGGGACTAGTATGCAAAATTTATTATTTTTTAGGCCATACTTTAATTTGATCATAATTATTATATGTACATAATTACATCCATGAGGGCAAGGGGGCCAAGGCTCCATAAGTGCCCCTGCCTCCGCCTCTAATTAGAAGAAGACATTTGCCCTTCATAACCCCATCTGCAGTATTCCACCCTTAAAACCTTGTTTCAGTAACGTTTTTGCCTGATCATCAACCATCCTCCATACTTGTATAGCCAGTAGAGCTATGTCCATTATATGAGCTGGCCTAAATCCTGATCCCCCAACCTCTTAACTGCTGCATAACTTGTTCCGACTAAGCATGCGCATCTTAGGACTGTCTTGATTTAATCCTTAGAAGAAATTCGACATTCTTGCATCAATTGGCTTTGGAAGGTGCGTACATGACAGCTGAAAAGTAGTAGGTGAGCTTAATACTGATTTAATTAATGTCATTTGTGAAAGCAAACCAAATTTCTAAGCTTGTACTTTTTTGTCAATCTTTTCCACTACCTCTTGATAAGCATGATTTTTGTTGTTTTCTACATCCACCCAAGATCACAAGTATTTCACCAACCTTGTTTTATACTTTGAGACCAAAAATACCAAATAAGAATCTCTTAAATTTATGAGGAACATTAAGGCTAAAAGTGGTTTCTAACTTGGCTTTCTTAATTTCTTAACTACTATTGGCTATATTGAGTTATAATGTTATGAATCATTTCACAAGCTTCAGCATTGCTTTCAAAAAACAAAATAGTGTCATCAGTACATATTAAGTGAGATACAGGCTCAGATTGCTTTCAAATAAAAATGCCATTCCAAAGATGATTTTGCTGAGCTTTACGACTTTAGATATCATACAAGACAAAATGTTAGAATAGAGAATTGTATAACTTAAAAAAAAAATCAAATCAAATAGTTAACAATGAATCAATAAGAAAAATTTAAAAAGGGTATATTAAAGAAAGTAATTGACAAAAAAAAAATTATAATCAAGAATTTTAATTTGAACCAAACAAGATAAATTATAGGTTAAAAAAATTTAAAATAAAAATACTAATTTCAAATTTATTTTTAGCTCGTACTATTATTATTATTATTATTATTATTATTATTATTATTATTATTATTATTATTATTTATTTTACTTGTTGCAATGTACTCTCCTTAGGACTAGTTAATGTGGGGACCACAATACTTGTTTCATTTCTTTTTAATCTTCCATTACATTTCTTGATATAAATCTCGTATCCCAATATATAACATCCTTTCTGACTTAAAAGTAGGGTGGGACTACCTTTCTTCACTTGTCCTACTCCTTTTTCCATTATAATTGCATTTCCCATTATAATTGTTAATTAACTCCTTATTGCCTATGATCTGGAGCATTCTCGAAGCAAAATAAAATATATATCATTTTGTCTTTCTTACTTCAGACTTGACCATCCTGCCACTTTTTCTTTGGGCTCATTCTCTTATTACCTGGCGTCTCCTGAAGCTTCTGTGCCTCCTAACCTATGTGCTTCAGCTCCACTCGGGGTATTGCATCTTCTGCAACAAGGGGCATCAGGAATTCTGCAATACAACCTTTCGAACTGATTTCCTCCCTTATTCGACCATTGATGATTGGTCGAAACTCCTTCATTTAAAGTTAATATTAGCTTCAATTTTATCCTTTTAGCTGGTAGTGTCTTCTTCGGCCAAACTATACAAGGTAGGAGACTTGCTATTAGTTTGCAATTTTCCTAAATTACTACTCAAATCAAAAATCCTTTCATAGATCAGTCTTTGTTACTGATGCTTTATTTCTCATTAGTCTTAAAACTCCTATGGCTTTTTTTTCCTCCCAAATATTTTCCCCTCTTTACGACAACCTCGTTGTCCCCATACCACAGTTAAGAAATTCCATCCCACTTGGTACCTTTACTCTTCCAGTCCTTGTTGATCGTGGGTGGTCCTGAAGTCTTTTTGATTTAGTGGCTTGGGTAATTGCAAGGATAAGGAATTCTGGCAAATAAGTTAGTGATGCAATTGGGAAACCTTGTTGCTTATGGTAAAAATCCCTCTTTCTCACTAATTGTGTATTCCAACTTATAGTTCTTTGGAAAAAATATATATACATATATATATACATCTCTGTGTGTGTGCGTGTGTTACAATGTCGGTAAGCTCAGGAGTGGAAATTTTGTAATTGTAGGAAAATCCCTAATTGGGTATTTATGTGTAGTAGTTACTTGCCACAACCTTCAGTAATCATGCAGTAACGTAAGGTTGATATATATATATATATATATATTCGATCATTGTGAATCAATATGAAGAATAAGTTGGGATAAGTTAACACTAGAAACATTTATAATAAGTTAAGTACTAAATTAAGGCAATCCTAGAGTAAGAATTGATCTAGCAGTGAGTTAACTCAGTCAGGATGCGAAATACCAAGGTTGTGACTAGTGTATGATTAGTATCTAAATCTAATTCAGGCTAGCAAAATTTAACAAAACTAAGGTAGGAAGAATCCATTGATATTGTTCTTGTACTTAAGTTGAATTATTGCAAATATGTTTATAGGGATGGCATCTTTGGAATCCCCTGTTAGAAGCAAGCAACAGTGATTCAGATTGAATGATCCTCGCTATTTAGTGAGCACTGTGAATAGATAATGCCGACTATACATGTTATAAAAATTCCATTTCATTTCTTTTATTTAAATATTATTTATTTGATTATCATTTACTTAATTGTTTAATGTTATTATTTAGTTTTCCAAATGTTCGCCTAAGTATTGCGTTAACTTGGGAAAATGACAAAGTTTGAAACTTTTTTTTTTTAATTCAGTGTGAGGGTTTAATTAAAATTTTCTAAGCTTCTGTAAGTCTATAATATTTAAAGATGTATGTTGCTTATATGCTCTGATAGCGAGTGTGATTAAGAATGTTGGTTTATTTATTTATTTTTAGCATCCTTGATGGGATTTATCTATTCCGGAACACTGCCCCTAACTGTAGTAGGGGTTGGCCATAGTGCACTATGATTGTATCCCCAGCTAGTAGGGATGTTGCTAGCCCCGTGTGGTTGGCCACCATACGTGGATCTATTATAAATTTCACAAGCGGATTGCTCAGCATCTGTGTTACTTATCCTTGCAAGCTGTGTGCTCTGTGTCTGATTCAATTGGTATCGGTTAGATGCTTCCCAATATATTTGATGAATGATTTTATCAGAAGAAAATATTAATCATTGTATTTAAAATTGTAATTATTGGATTACTATTTTGAATATAACTTTAAAATAAAATTTTCTTATACTGTATAGTTAGCCGTATCTACTCACTGTGCGTTTCGCTCACTTCTTTTATTTTCATCTTTTTCAGATAGTAGGATTGAGCCCGATTCTTCTTCAGTGACCTCGGATCAGTCATCTCCTTTTCGTTCTTGGTGATCCCGTATCTATTTGCATGGGCATATTTTGACGAATTACATGAAAGCTATTTTTGTTCTGTAGTATGTTGTATGTTGCTCTACTGAGTCACAGATAGGGTCCCTTACCTTTAGAAATTGATGTATATTAGTTTGGATTTGATAATAAAACTCTCTTTTGATATAATTGTATTGGCTGGGCTAATTGTAAAAATATCGAGAGGTCCAAATTACAGGGAAGGTTTTGTTGAAATTTCTATAAAAGCTACATGCAATTAAATATGTTCAATACAAGTATAATTCATAATTGTTTTGTTTGGTCTTACCATTTGATATTGAATTATAGGAATATACATTGAATGTTTGATGGGGTTTTAGTTTTGGATAGATTTATAGAAGAGAAATTATTTATCTTTCGTGCTGGTCACACTTTGGTTGTGTGACAAGAATAAATGGGTAAGATGATAAAGGATCATTTTGCCTTAATCCATGTTTTTGAATGAAGGGCTGTGGAAGGTTGCCATTTATGATGACTTCATAGCTCACAGTGGAGACACATTACATGATCATACGGCTCCACTTATTTTGGAATTCCATCTTCGTGAGAACAGCAATAAAGAAATTCAAAGAGATTTTGTCACAAGCTTTGGTAATGTCAAGTTTAAAAGCATACCACTTTTTCTTTTGCCCTTGGTTTTGCGAATTTGGTTGCGGTCGTTAAAATAATTTTTGTAATGAGTCTTCACTGTAGAAATGAACTTTGGTTAGGGGTAATACAATTAGGAAAAATTTGGTTAAGTCAATTACACATAACTTTTGAAAAAATTTTATAAGCCACGTTGCATGAACTTACAGGTCTGTGAGTCCATGATGGATTGAAAATGTTTGCATTTAAGAATTAGAACAATGAAAGTTCTATTCAAACTCTTTTAGCAAATAATCTCTATGAATGAAACCATTCACCATATCCACCACTTCATCCCTTACTATATCCAAATAATGTTGGAAAAATTTGTCATGAAATGTGAAACAGAAAATCAATAACTCCTGTAACCCCCATCATCAATAGCCACCAATAATGAACAGTTTTATAGGTTATGGAACAATGTAGTGAAAGCCAAAAATTGGGAGTTGTAACTCCTGTAACCCCCTACCTGAATTTAATGTTTTGCTTAAGCTTCCTGTTGTTGTAGTTGAGCATCAAGCAATAAGAAATTCACTTTTCTCAAGTTTGAGCTTTCTCTCCTTGTTTTTTTTTTCATTGGTTTCTGAGCCAGAATCCATCTGGCCTGGTACACTGTCTGAAACGCAGCCTCTTGAATTTCTGCACCATAAAATTCAGCTTATAAAATGTGCTACTTTTGCTGAGAAAGAGATGGCGCTGGAAAATTGTTCAAAAATTAAACAATGTTATTATTATAATCATTCTCAGAAAGTGCATATTTCTTACGTATTTAGTTGCAATCAGTTCAATTTTATCATATTTATCCATCTAATTTAATTTTGTTGATACAGAGGGGAAAAAAAAAAGAAAGGAGGCGAAGATTTATAGAGATAGAATATCTGTTAATTTCAATATCAATTAATATCTTAAATACTGACGTTGGTGCGACCATGAATCTTTAGACGTTCATCAGTGTCAAGAATAACATAAAAGGAGGTGCTTTTTCTTTACACTTTACATGAAATGCTTCCGATCTTTCTGTAAGATAAGATCTAATTGACAGTGAAAGAAACTTGAAAAAGAAATTAATGCTGTTCTTAGGGAGTTAAATTCAATGCCTTTTCTGATTACAAAACAACGTTATATATGCGCTGGAAAATTGGGAATGAGAATGGCACTAGTCGAACCAGTGACGCCAAGTCCTTTCATATTTAAGATCAGAATTAGTATGGCCCGGTATTCTCTTGACCTATATATATGTTCTCAAAGCAAGGATTGAATAAGAAGCACACAAATTCCCTTGTTTTGTTAAACAAGAAGTTAGTGAAACTGTGCAGATCAGTTGCAGAAGTTGAAATTCTCACCCTCGTGATGAAGTGGTCAAGGTTTATAATTAAAGCTTGATGGATCACATTCTTAGCATATTCCTATTAATTTGCTTATATAAAAGTTTAGGGTTGAAAACTGCTCATCCAATTCATGCATAGAGCAGGATTTCTTGTCCTTAATAAACTATTTTAGCCAACCCATTGTCCTATTCTATTCTCATTAATTGTGTTCGGGGGTTGATCAATGATCACACATAGAGACAATATACATGGAAAATGAGGGGTAGATATTGATTTGAATGGTCCCAAACTCAACTTGGTAACCTATGACGAAAGAAAGAAACAAGAAATGTTTTTATATTAAATTTCATGGTCTATTCTCAATCATTCCCACAACCAAATACCCACAAAATTCGTTGAAAGAGATCATCACGGGTTTGTTGACATGAGAGGGGAGATAAGGGGAATTTTCTTTTCCAATAACATGAAAAAAGGAATCTTATCAGCAACAGATAAGTCTAAAAAGAAGCTGCTTATATAGTAAGACTCTATGTGTCCTCGTAATGATTTAATAACAGCCATATAATAATACAGTTGATATATTGATTTTCATTTGATATTATCCAAAAAATAATTATCAGTTCTTGTTTTCTTCATAACCATTAAATATTCCTTAAATTAAGATTGATAAAGACAGCTGGGTGATTTATATTTTGATTAACGGTTCAATTATTGTACGTACTGGATGTATAATATATATAAACGGATGAAGTATATGCAGGTTTATGTGCCTTCAAATTTTGAATAAAGGAAAAGAAAGCAAAGTTGGAGCAGCTCCATTTTAAGAAGAAGCTAATAGAAAACACAAACGAAAAGCCTGCTCATAGCTAGAGGACTGTTACTATGGGAGAAGAAGCAAAAAGGTACATAGTTTGCTGCTAAACTAGTGGTGGTTCCCAGTATATTTTTAATAGGTTTCTTTTTCCCCGTAAATTGGTATAGTTAATCTATTTGCGGCTTGGCCCGAAATCATTTTATTCCCTTATTGTTTAAAGTATTTTATTTAATATTCATGTAATTTGTTCAATTATCATTTAAACACTCCTGATATTTTATATCTAAATTTTAACAAAAATAACAATTCAATTGTTAAAAAGATGAACAATTTTATTGATAAATGTGTTTAAACTGTAATTTTTCGAGAATGGATTCTCCCCACTTGAAGGTGGCAAAATGACGGTTCAGTTAGGTATTTTGGATTGTTTATTTTTTTAATTAAAAAAAAAGATATCTAAAATACATGAACAAGGCGATGATGATCTCGAATTGATAGGAGAGAAACCATTCCCTAATTTCCCTCCCCTTTCTCCCCCCTGCCCCCAAAAAAATTTTTTTTTACTACTACAATATGTGGTTTTTATAAACTTTACTTGAAACTAAATTTTCTTTCCATATCCAAGCAATCTTAAAAACGTACTTTTCCATATTTCATTCTTGAAGAACTTTTCAAAAGAATCCAACCAAATTATTTTTTAAAAAATATTAACTCTTTTAATCAATTAAACCAACCCTTAATTATGTAGAAGGATTTGACTCTCAGAACGCATAAACTTGATCCTTCAGTTCTTGTGTTTTAGGTATGCTGTTGTGACTGGAGCAAATAAGGGGCTTGGGTATGGAATCTGCAAGAAGTTGGCTTCAAAAGGGGTCATGGTGGTGCTTACTGCTAGAAACGAGAAGAGAGGCTTGGAAGCAGTTGAAAAGTTGAAAGAGATTGGTGTCTCTGACCTTGTGGTTTTTCATCAGCTTGATGTGACTGACCCCGCAAGCATTGCTTCCTTAGCAGATTTCATCAAAACCCAGTTTGGCAAACTCGACATCTTGGTAGGAATGACAATTATTTCAACCTCCTTTTCACTTCTTTTTTTCCTTCTAATATATGCTCATCTATAATGCATAATTTAATATTCAACTTTAATTATATAAACAGTTGATAAGTAATTATATAATAATTTGTAGCTTTCTATTATTTTGTTTATTTTTTTTAAGATTTAAAAATTCCTCACTAACATAAAATATGAGTGGTTAAATTTTTTTAAATAAATAATATATACAAATTAATTTTTAAATATTAATATTAAAATTTATTGTTAAACACTAATTAATTATTTAAATTTTCAACAAAAATAAATTATACATTTTAATTTTTCTGAAATAATCAATCATGCATGTTAAACCAGTAGTCTACAATATATAATTTTATAGAAAACAATTAAAATATTAGAACCCAAATATTATTTAAATTAATTCGTTTGTCAAAGATTTATTTCTTGGTATGATCCAAGATTTAATTAAGTATAGCTAGGGTTTCTCCTTCATGATATGTTTCCACATAGATCATACGTGACATGATATGTAGGAAATGTTGGCATAGTGATATACAAATGCTGTCATTTCATATATTATGATATTTTGAGATTTAATGATAATGTTTGATATGATACTACATGTGATAACAAAGTGATATTTGAGATAACACTGGTATTATATGTTAGGCAAAAAGATATAACATGATGACAAGTAAAATATTCTGTCATCATGCATTATAAGATAGAGTGCAACAAATTTTTTGTATGTTACAAAAAACTTTTATCTTTCTATGCTAATTAGTTTTACAACAAAGTTTATTTAGAAAAGATAAAAAGCATGTACATATATTACATAAATGTTTTAAAAAAATTACATTGTATTTCTTTTACGAACCCAAAAAAGAATAAAATACACATAAATTTTTTAAATTATATTTCTATTCACAAAGAGTAAAAATAATATAAATAAATATGATGCAATACATTCAAATTTCAAAGGATATGTTTAAAATTCAAAAAATAAATGTTGATTAACATATTCAACCAAATATTCTTATTTTACATAATTAAAATTTGAAATATTACTAATTCCCTAATTAAACCCAAGTATAATGTATATTATAATATTTTATACCATAACATATAAAATGTTATATTATTTCACTCCGCAGTATGTCAAACGTTTTAAAAAAATGCAGGCACGTCACTTCAGTGATATGAACTTAACATATATCGGTGCAGGTGAACAATGCAGGTGTCGCTCCGGGCATAGTGAATGGCGAAGCTTTATTCAGGAAAGTAAGCTTATTTCTTCGAAACATTTAAAAACACATTTTATTTTTGTACAGTTTACAAACATATTCTGAAAAATTTTTTAAAAAATATTATTGAAATATGTGGACTATTCATGAACTAACATATGATCTAAGAATCTAAAGACATGTTTAATTGCATAATATAAAGAGAAAAAATATAAAAAATAAAGAAATGGGATAAAAAATAATTTCTGTACTTTTATTTTTAAAAATATCATTTAATAGTTAAAATTATTATTTGGTAAATAAAATAATAATTACAAAAATATAATAGATATTATATAAACTATATAAATGTATTACATTTGATTTACAATGGAATAAATGGGGCCTAAGAATTTAAATTAATTAAATAATTGTTTAAATTTATTTTATTTGAATTTAAAATCAGAAGAATAAATTTTTGTGAGTTATAATTTTTAAAAGAAGAAAGCAAATAGAAAGGAGTTAAGCAACATACAGGCTTTAATCATATATTAAAATGAAAATTTCCTTCCTTCAAAAAAAGAAAGAAGATATAGAAAAGAAAATTGAATACAAAACAAAAGACTATTTTTTCTCTTGATCTTCTTTATTCTCCCGAACTATATATGATGAATCTATTGTGAAAAAATGGTTGAAATTCGTCTTGTAATTCTTGTCCAAACTATGTGAGATAAAAGATTTTAGGAGATTTTCTTGTGCAAATGTAAGTATCATAAATCTTCTTACTGGTATCAAAGTCTAATTGGCTTGAATTTTTAGTTTCCCATGTCGTATATATAATTTTCATGCTTAATGTCTTGGAATTGAATAAGAAAAACCATGATTGCATATATGTTCATAATTAGACTTTAAACACCCATTGATGGAAACTTCTAATAGAGACAATTTCAGGCCATGAATTTTATATTATATGAAGCTTATATGGTGAGAAATATGTGGTAAAATTTTGAGAGAAATTAGACAACCCATTAGAGAAAGCAAAACTAAGATTTGGACAAAATATGGTGAAACCACCTAATTTTGAAGGATGACTTTCTCACCACAAGTCACTAATTAATGCAAACTATACATAGTTGAAAATTTTATTAAACAAGCTTTATTTCCAACACTACTAATTTCATCTAAAATGAATGAAAAAACAAATGAGATATGGTTTCACAAAGTTGACTAGTCAAACATGAAATTTTGAAAAATGTGATCAGTGACCCACCTTTTAACGCGGGGCATTCTCTCCTCAAGTTACCATTGTGTGTGAACCTTGTACCTTTGGAAAGTTCATTCTAAAAGTTTTCTAATGGTATAAATTTTGTCCAATTCTAACAAGAAAAAAAAAGAGATATGAAGCTTTAAATTTGGTAGTTTGATCACATCAATTTTAATTTTTTTTTTAAAAAATAGCTTATTCTAGAGGTTGAAAATGAAGTACTATACCCACTTTTGAGATAGGCATGCGAAACTTACCTCTAGCTCCAATTAGCTACTTTAAAAGCCCATAATAAAAGCAAGACATTAGAAGACCAATAATGCAAATCCTATAGTCTAAATTCACCTAACAATGGGTGAGCGGAACTTACTCTCCACGCTAACACAAGAGGGTGTGTGGCCTTTTTTTAAGGTGTTATTTTTTGAAATACTTGGAGATTATTGATGGGACATTGAGCCCAATATTGATCAATTAGGATAGATGAGAAGTCATAGCTTATATTGAAGACCCTAAGTATCATAGCAAAACTAAACATAGACATGAGAACAAGAGAGATGCAATAACACAGAAGAATGTTACTCCATAGTATGTCTACACATAAGATATTAGTTGATCCCTTGATAAAATCCATACCTAAAGATATGCATGAGAAAAATGTAATATCTTTTGATATCATAAAATATAAAGTATCATGCCCTATGTACAATTGTTGACTAAATCAATGTATTATGCCATAACCACATATAGCACGTACATAATGATAGTATGTCATGTAGGTTGACGAGGTTGATTCTCACACATTAGTAACTACCATTGGTGCTTATATGAAGTGAGCAAAGATGAAACATTTTTATTTGCTATCAAGACAATAGAAGTGCCAATATGACAAAAGAGGAATACAAAATAAAAATATGTTGCCTTAATGAAAAAAAAAGGGATGGTTGAGATAAGATGCAAACACATAAACATATATGGAATGAATTATGAATTCTTACCATTCTTAATACCTGTAAACATATGCAAATTCTCTTATAGGCATCATGGGAGGTAAGCAGAATAATAGAATTCAAATTAAGCACTATATGTATTTGGACTAAAATCCATATAGTGTTGATAAATCAAATCCACTTACACTTTTATGAGATAAGAGAAATACCATATGCTTAATAATATCAATTGGGAGGAAAGTGAATAAATCTAAATTTCATTACTTGTAAGTCCCAAAAAGGAACAAACCCTTTCATTAGTGTCTTTATGATTTTGACAATATTATGAGGAGATGAGTTAATGTTTGCTACTTAAATATACATTTTATAGGTTAGTGTTTATTATTTTAGTATATATCTTATGGTTATGGTAAGTTGACCTAAAAGAGTAATTTTAGGAAAGCAACTATTTCTAATATAAGTGGTGTGTGTAAAGTATACACAATTATGTTGGTATCTAAGATTCTTCTTATGAAATTATTATGATAACATTATAAATGTAGATATTATGCATATGAAAAAGAAATTTGGATAACATTAAAATCAAGAGGGACTATATTTGTTATGAATACAGAGTAAAGTGTATATAAGTAAATTTAGATAATTTGAGGCACTTAAATAAATGTGTAAAGTAAATCTAAGAGATGTATCTCTTATGTTGGTCCTATTAGGATTTCTAATGTAAGAGTTTTTCAAGGTTGCATCCGACTAGTTATGACACAGTACTTGGTATAAAAGTCTATGGAGAGGAAAAGTTTTACATCATTTATCTCATCATATATGTAAATGTGAGATGTTAGAATATTCGAGTTATTCATGATAGGTTGACCCATAACTTAGTAACCCAAGAGTTTAGATTAATTAATTAATTAATTAATTAGCATTTAGATTTATTTTATTTGAATTTAAAATTAGAAGACTCAATTTCTGTGGATTATAATTCTTTTAAAAAAAATTGATAGAAACGAGTTGAGCAATATACAAATTTAATCGTACGTTAAAATGAAAGTCTCATTCTTTCAGAAAAAGAGAAGATACAAAAAAGAAAATAGAACATAGAGTGAAAATTTTTTTTTTCTAATCTTATTCATCCTCTTAGATTATGTGAATCTGTTATGAAAAAAGTAACTAGAGTTCTTCATATAATGCTGACCTAAATTGCATGAGACAAAAAATTTGAGAAAATTCACTTCCACAAAAGTACCAAATCCCTTCAAATATGTTTTTTAATTATTATTTTTCTATGTTTCTATTAACAAAGATAGCACAACAGACACTGTCATAAATCAATATGTTCTTTTCAAATGAAGAAGAATATTTCACCACACAAGCTCGACAAAATTTGATATATCATCTCTAAATTATAGAAAATAAATAAAATATTTTAAATCTTAAAAAGTAATAACTGAGAAGAGTATTTTCGGTTTTCAAACTTAAAAGAAAATTTTGGGTAATGCTTATTATAAGAGAATATTTGCTTTAAAAAAAAAATAAAAGTTTTGTTTATCGAGTTAACTCCCATGACATCAATATAAAAATTTTAAAAAATTCTACTTGTTTTTAACTTCAACTGATTAAATTAAGCAGTTAACTTTTTTATTTATTCTCTTTCCAAAAATTTCCTGTCTTTAAATTGACCATTATTTTTAATTAGCTTAGCTTTCAAAAAAAAAAAATAATCGATTAGCATAAAAATTAGAATTTGAGATAAAAAGGAAATTGAGCACATTAATTTAAAATGTAACAAAATATTTTATTATTTTTTAATGAAAAAACAAAAAAAAAATTCAATTTTCAATTTATTTAAGTAGGGGTACATTGCGTGTGTGATTGTGTTTTTTAATATAAGAGATTATTCTGTTATATTCTAAACTTAATGTTTGTGATTAAATTTTTGTTTACATTATTTGCTAAACTAGTTAAATTTGAATGTGCTGTTGTAGAATAGTGGGGAACAAGTAGATTGGAATGAAGTAGTGGAATGCAATTACGAGATGTCTAACCAATGTGTGGAAACTAACTACTTCGGCGCTGTAAGAGTGACGGAAGCTCTCCTTCCGCTCCTTCAGTTATCCACTGTGCCCAGGATTGTCAATGTCACCTCCGTAGTTGGACTATTCAAGGCAACACTCTAGACCCAATTAATTCTTAAAAAAATTATGTTTAAAGATTAAAAAATAAAAAAATTATTTTTAAAGACCTTTACTATTAGATTCAATTGATTGTTGCTAAACTCAGTAGTAAGCATCCTAAAATAAGTAGTAACAGGTCTTTAAAAATAATTTTTTTTTTACTTTTTGATTATTTATTATAATTCTCCCTTAATTTTTCTCATACAAAATTAATTTAATTAGGTTTAAGATTTGAATCTTATCTAATAATGAAAAAGATCTCGTAGCGTAGACACATACATATACACACAGAGAAAGGGAGAGAATATATATTTAGTATAAAATTTATATATAATTCTTATATTTTTATTATTAAATTTTTCAATCAAAATATAATAAATATATAATTTTTCAATTAAAATATGATAAGTGTAACAAATATATAATTTTTTAATTAAATCATATGGTTGTCATATTTTTATTAAAAAATTATATATTTATTATATTTTTGATTAAATTGATTAAAAAACTTGATAATAAAAATTTTTTGATAATAAAAAAATAAAAAATCATATTTAAATTTAATCCTATACTTTATTTCTTTTTTATAATTTTTTTATTTTGAGAGAACAGCAATTTTTAATTTGATTATATGCAAAATTTTGTCTCACATCAAAATTTTTGACAACATTATATAAATAACTCTTAAACTCCATTCGATGGGAATTTTTGCAAGGACTTCTCCTCTTTAGTGTTAAACCATACTCCAAAAAAAAAAACTCTACAATAGTTTGTGGTCTTAAATATCAGTGTTATTTTCTATATTAAAAAAACAAAAAGATAAAATTTATGTAAAGTTAAGTCATTATTGTTATTGGCCAAAAGAGGTTTTATGTCATCATAATTTTCAACAATAATATATGTATATCAAGTAGAATAATTTTTTGAAAAATTTAATCAATATATTATATATTCTTATTACTAACTGCACTGTGTATAAGTCATATATAATGTGACTTTAATCTTGAGTTATGTGCCAATTTTGTTTAATATCTTTTTTTTTTTGAAAACATTTACATTGAATCTCATGCATCTACACAAGATTTTGGACTAGTTATGTAATGTTAAGATATAAAAATTTTCACTTATATTTATTACATAATTTAATAATAAATATCTAAAAGTTGTACTCAAACAAGTTGTACATCCGTGAATCAATGGCATAATCTTAAAATTGTAATCAATCTAGATATTAAAAAAAAATAAAACTATGGCAGAATAAAAAGCGATAACGTTTATCTTCTTATTAACAATTATTTTTAGTTATTTTTTAATAATTTTTTTTTCTTTCTATCAACAAAACTAAGTTACAATATATAATTAAAATTAAAAGGAAAATAATTTAATTATATAATAAGATAAGAGTAAATTACACAGTTCTTTTTGAAATTTTGCTAAAATTATATCGATTTTTTATTTTTAAAATATACATTAATATGTATTGAAATAAAAAAATTATGCTATTCTTTAGTTCAATTTTAAATTTTTTTGACTAAAATATCTTCTACTAACATAAATATATATATTGGGTTAAATTTCATAAAAATAAAATTTATTTTTATTTTTATTTATGCATATTTAAAAACAAAATCTATTCTTTTTTATTCTAATTTGTACATATTTGGATATAATATGTAATTGTATATTTAAGTTAATATAGGGTATTTTAGTAAAAAAAAGTCAAATAAAATTAAACTAACGTGTATATTTTGAAAATAGAAGCAAAGTTTCTATAATTTTACAAATTTGAACTCATGCGGAATCTGTGTAATATAATCATAAGATAATTGGAAAAAGATCAAAACTTTTACAAATTGAAAACGTAATTAGATAAAAAGGAAGAAAAGAAATTGAAATTAGCTAATGACAATATATAAAATACTAAGAGAAGAAAAAAATTATCTTTAAACCTTAGTTAATTTATAATAACTCAATATATATATATACGAAAAAAAATTAACAAGTTTAGTTTTCATTATTTTTCGTCTTAATTAACTTCTTGTGTGTTTCGCAGTACATAAAAAGTGAGTGGGCAAAAAGAGTGTTCAGTGACATCGAAAGTCTCACGATAGAAAAACTGGACGACGTAGTAAGGGAGTTTCTAAAAGATTACCAAGAAGGATTGTTGAAAGCCAAAGGTTGGCCAACCATTCTTTCTGCCAACATAGTCTCAAAGACAGCTCTAAATGTGTATACAAGAATGGTGGCTAAGCATTACCCTAGTTTTCGAGTAAACTCTGTGTGCCCTGGCTATGTTAAGACTGATATGACTCAAAACTATGGATTCTCAACTGTTGATGAAGGCGCTGAACATCCCCTCAGATTAGCACTTTTGCCTCATACAGGTTCCACTGGCCTCTTCTTTGATAGAGACAAAGAGACACCTTTAGAAGGATGAACACTATATTTGTCCTTTAGTTATATGTAATAAGGTAAGGAGCTATGTAATTTTATGAACTTCTCCAGTCTTGGATTATTAAGGCTACTTATAGTAAGGAATATTGTCGTTGCCTTTGTTTAAGCGTGTTTTCTTTTATGTTTGCCTGGTTTAGAATAAAGCTACTTTAAATTCTATATATATTATGAAGCCATCTGGATAGACTTTTTTTTGTTTCCTTTGTTTTTTTTGTGGGGGGGGGGGGGGGGGGGGGGGGGCGGTGGGGGAGAAGGAGGGGAAGGTTTGCATGAGAGGCACAAGGCATAAGAACTCGGGAGTGAGGAAAAGGAAGAGGGAGGGATCAAATTCTGACATATCAAATTTCTTTGCCACTTAGTCCAAAGAAGGTGCCGATTGGATAAACTTACTTCTTAATAAAAAAGTCTTTTTTTTTTAATTGTACATAAGGTGATTCTATTTGTACGAAATTTTGAGAAGTGGAGTAATAAATTTTGTTATTGTAAGTTTGTTGTGATATTTTAATTGGTGCATGAAATTGTTTCGATTAATTATTAGCTGAAATATATTTTTAATAAAAATAAGTGTTTTAATCAGATTTGACCAACAACTCAACAATTGTATTGTATTGGTATATTCTGATTTTTATAAGATTTAAAGTACTATACATGGATTGTGAATTAGGACAATTCTGGTAACCTGTTCAAATTCGATTCTTTTTAATTAGAATTTAAACTTTATATATAAATTTAAGAAAATTTGGACAAAAATTTAAGCTCAATTTTAAGAATTGATTTTTGAAAATTTTATTTCACAAATAGCATCAACCCAGTCAGGTTAACGCGATTACGTATAAAATAGGAAAAATTAATTATTTTATCTTATAGTTTATCTTAATTTTTATTTTGGTCCTTATAATTTGTGCTTTTATTCTCCAAATAAGTCCTTAAACTTTCCAACTTTTAAGTATTAGTCCTTACCATTAGCAAGTGTTATAACACCATTAATTTTAGTCTCATATGGCAAATGGTAAGGTGACGTGGAGAGCTGAGATGCTTCTAACTTGTCACATGGCTATCACACATGCTTGTTACATGCCACAAAATACCAAAGCCCAGCCTAATGTTATAAATGCCAATAAAATTTCACATTTAAATTAAATGAAAATAAAATATATCCAAGATATATGACTCAAACACATGAGAAAATATATCAAAGTGCCTTTGAATAACATAATTCAAACTCTCACTAAACCAATGTATCATTTAAGATTTCACAACACCCAAGAATTATATGTTTCTATAGAAACTTTAATGGGCAAGCCTTTGGTTAATAGATCAACTAAAATAATATCTAAGAAATACATTTAATCTAAGTATGAGATTAATAAATCTTCTCTCTAAGAAATAGAAGATAAATATCTAAAGTTCAATTAGTTGAAATTCTTGTAATTCTAAGAGAAGTATATATAGCAGGATCATCATTGCAACTAAAAGGCCTGGACCCAAATATTCATTTAACAATATAGATATATAACATAATTTAATTTCTTCGACCATATGGCCTCATAACAAGTGACATATTCTACATTCATAAACAAGGTGGCTATAAGTATCTATTCTATGGTTTCCAATGGAATAGATCCTCTAGACATTACACAGATGTATCCATAATGTGAGGTAACTATAAGTATTTGTCTAACACTTTACCATGAAATAACTCATCCAAAACATTATAAGATGTATGTCCGCAAATTGAGGTAATTGTAAGTGTCTATTTGACACTTCATCATAAACAATTCCTTAAAATATCATGAGATGTACACAAAAGTATATTACAAATTATCTACAAAAAATCATATAATCTAAATTCAAATAGCCAACCATTACAAGTGGATTAGATTTATTGTGAAATGATATGCAATCTGAAACACCATAATATATTAATCTTAACTAGTCTCTGTTTAGGCTTGATTCTATGAAATTCTAAAGAAAAGAGTAAAAACGGTGGCATTTTAATGCTATATGTTGGGGGTTTAAACAATCATATTTTGCTTTGTGGGTCCCATGAACCTGTCAATCACATTCTTTGCTCAAACTCCATTCATACAATTCATACATAACATAAAATAACCCATGAACCACGGATATGAAGCTAAAAACCAAAAAATGCAATTTCTCAAAACAGCCCAAAAGTCATATTTTTTGCTCTAATTTTGAAAAATCATAACTAATTCTAGAAAAATGGAAATTAAGCAAATCATAGCTTTATAGAAAGCTCTAAATGTTAAATTTACATTAAAAATAATTTCAAAACACAATCTCAGAGTTTGGACCATGTTTGATATTGAAAAAGACACAAAGGTTAGGCTATCCCTGGTACTGATATAGTTTGCTATTATGAACTTCAAAAATTTATAACTAATTCCAAAAAAATTCAATCTAGGCAAACTATACTAATTTAAAAAGATGCAGATTTTAACTAGAGGAAAACAATAAGTCTGGATCATTTTAATAGCTTTTGGATCTTAAAAACTAATGGAACAGTAATAAAGGTCGGCTGGCATCCTTGATTTTAACACAGAACTTCAAAAAATTATTTCTCCCTCTACAGACCTCCAATTGAGGTGTTTCTAGTTGGTATAGGTTACTTATGCTTAAAAAATTTTATGACAATTGGATAATATTTGCCCCATGAATGACACAAATTTATTTTCAAACCCATTAGCATAGTATACTAACCAAAACCATAAAATTCTCCAACTTCAACAATTCGCCAAATATTCCCTAGACCTTCAAATATTCTATACTTTAGCTTCCCAAGAAGCTCTCAACAAACTCTAGATGCATGCCAAATTTCATATCACGAAGAGCTCATTTGGTCATATCTTGATAGAGCTAACGAATTTGGCAAATTTGACCCCATATATGGTTCAAAATAGGGGTAAATGGTTTCTTACATGTTCTAACACTTCTTGGAAAAGTTTTAAAACATAAACATAATATATGTGAATTGCCCAAGTAGTCCAAACCATCACACATCTCAAACCTATTATGCTACGGACACTATTACATACAAGCTACCAAATGGCCAAATCTCATATTTCTATTACTTTGGTTCCATACATGGTTCACATATTATTTATATATACTTTTACACTTGTTTAAACATTTATATCTCAAATAGAATATGTATACATAAGTACTTTGACTTTCCTATACATCAAACTATGCATAATTATACAAAAGTGTCAAGAGATGGCCATCTATGCCTTATGGCCTTCACTCTTTGGCTCTTGAGCTCTACTTGAACCACAGGAGATGGGAGAGGGAAGAAGGTGAGATTCATGGAATCTCAATAGCTCATACACTCATTTAGAGAAGCAATCAAGACATATAAACATGTCAAATCATACAAGTAGGCATCCAACACATGATTTACATGCCATGAAAATCATATCAATGCCAAGAATAAGCTCTAGGGACTTTTGGTCTAGTTTCACCCTATTTTTAGGACTTTTAGATTAGCTTTACCCTTAGTCTAGAGACTTTTGACTTGGCCTCACTCATCAATGAAACTTTTGGTCTTGGCTCACCCATTCTTAAGGACTTTTGGCTCTACCTCACTCATCACAAGAGACTTTTAGCACTACCTCACCCTTTAAGAGCAATTTTCACAACCTAAAACATAAGCATATTGGTACCAATGCATCAAGACAATATCAAATGGCATGTCTCATAATACTAAATACAAACAAGCATACAGTGACTATCATACATCCAAAAATGCAACAAGAAAGAGTGAAGAGCTACCTTACAAGCCAACATAAGCCTTCCCTTTCAACTTCTCTTCTCCCGTCTTAGTCTCATAATCACAACTAGATGAAACTTGATCTCTTGGGCCTAGATACAACAAAATAACATGCAATTACTCTCTTATAACTCAAATAAACACTTACAAGGCTAGGGGGTTCTTACATCAAGGCAACTTTATGAGGTATTTAAGAAACCCTAGTTTCTTCCTCTTGAATTTCACTAGCTCTTCTTCTAATTCCTTTGCATTTCTTAGCTTTTCACACTCTAATTTAAGGGTCTCATACTTATTCTAGGTCATAACTTTCTTCCTCTCATGGTTCTGTCCTTGGCTAACATACTTAATGGAAAGATGCAACAAAATGGAAAGAAGTTACCTTAAATCAAACTCTTTCTAAGAGGCTCTTCCTTTGCCTAAATATTCTCCTCAAATTCTTACACTTCCCTCTCTAAATTAAGCCCAAAACAGAACCACATGAGTACCCAAAACTATGGAAAGAGATAGAAAAGAGAGAGGAATTGATTTTCTAAAGGAAGAAACCATGAATTTTCACAATCTTCTCACCTTTTTCCTTGATATTTTCCTTTCTTCTTAGCTTCTCTTGGTCTCTCTCTCTTTCTCTCTAGCCTTTTTCTCTACTTTTGAATAAAAGCATAAGTTGGTTAAAGGGAGAGAGGAACGTTTGGACCTTTTAAGAAGCAAAATTTTCTTTTTTACACCTTTTCAGACTAACCATCATTATGGCTAGCACGTATCAGTCCCAGGCCCCTGTTCTCGTTATGGCGCGCATTATTGCTAGGAACTCTTTGGTTTTTGTATAGGATACTCAAACTCGCTATAGTTAGAAGCATTATCACTATAGCGAACTGGTACATTCGCTATAGCTAGGTGGATTCTTGCTATAGCGAATAGGTACATTTGCTATAACCAGGTTATAGCCAACAGACTTAGAAAAATTTCAAAAATTCTGGTTGTTACACAATCTATGATGCCTTTTAGGCATCACACAATTTTTTAAGAAGTTATTCAATGATCCAAAAGTGGACTCAAGTATCTACCAAAGCACACTGATAGTAAAGGCAATGTCTAGATGAGCGCTTACTTACGCATATACCAAGTTGCCAATAGTGGAAGCACATAGGATCCTTTCCATTTTAGTCCTTGATAAGTGCATATTTAATAATTAAATAGGTGTAGATTTTGGGATATAGTGGATTAAGTTTATAAATATTTTATACCTATTTAATTTATTTTATATTTTTTCCTCCTAAATTTAATTCTTAAATAAAAACAGAATTTAAGAAAATTATCAACTAAAGATAAATATGATATAAAATTTTATTAGGATTAGAAACTAACATTTAAATTACTTTATTTTATTAGTTATTTTGTTATTCCCAGTTATCTTTTTGTTAGGCTTTAATAATTATCTTTTTGTCAGGATTGGAATTTAATATTATCTTTAATTATTAGAAGTTATTTTTTATTAGGATTATAATTTGTTATTAAAAGTATTCTTATGAACTCTATATATAGTCCATAGGAATTAAGATTGTAAACTGAACCATTAATTGAAGAATAATAAGTAATTTTCAGATTCTAAAAGAAAGGAGGCATCCAATCACTATTCTACGTACCTCAAGAATTTTCTTCAAGATATTTCAAGCCCATGGGAGCAATCCTGAAGCTAAGCGCAAGAATTTTTTGGAGTATTAAGGTTGAATCAATTTCTGTTCTTTATTCTTATAATTGATTTTTTAGGATTGAGGATTTTAGAATGATTTTATTTATGAATTCTTCAATTATGTGTTTCCAAATTTCCTAGTTGGGGATAGGGATGCAACCCCATTGGGAATTGTTTCTACTATTTGTTTTGACTTTCTATGGATTTTTATTTATGAATATCTTTTCAAATTTCAATTATATCTATTTCTCTCATATTTAATGTTGATTTTATGATTGGCCACTATTGAATCAAATATATAGGTGATTTTGATACACTGGGATGTGAAGAGAGAACTAGATCTAGAGAAATAGACACAAATATTTAAGCTAGGGATAGTTCTAGAGATTTGTGGTGACTTAAAATTGTTGCTTCATGATTTAATTAGTAGTTTAGGTATCTTAGAAAATAATTCAACTCTAATTAAATATAGACTGATAATTTAAGAGAATATTAGGACACTTTATAAATAGTTATCACTATAATTGCTTAAGAGTCAATCCACCGAGTAGAAACCAATAACTATAGGGTAAATCTTGAACCCTAACACATCTAGTGATTGTGTTCTTCTTATAATTAATTCTCACTTGCTTTCATTTTTATAGTTTCTACATACTCTCACCCATCAATTTATTTTATATCATTTTTCAACTATTAATTACCTCTTTATGGGTTCGACCCCAGAATACTCTGGGAATTTCCACTACACTGATCTCGTACACTTGCGAGAGTGATCAAACACATAAGTGATTAAGCACATAGGATCCTTTCCATTTTAGTCCCCTCTATATAATATTGAGGACACAAACATTTGAATAGCCTCTTACCTATCTAAATAGGTGAACTAGAAAAGGATTAAGAGTGCATATTGAACTTTGAAGCACTTGGTCTAACAAAAGTTCTTCAAGACAAATTCAAAACACTATGAGACCTATCATGATAGATCTATATCTCGAGAATAAAATAGGTTTACCAAGATCTTTCACGTTAGATGTGACTAGTAAGCATATGTTGTCTCATATAAGAGGTTAATGCCATTATAGGCTAAAAGTATATTATCAATGTATGGCACAAAATAGAGAAGTGGCTTTATCTAATCTCCTAAAGATACATTGATGTGAAATGATCATGACAAAACTAAGGGAAGTGACAGCCTCATCAAACTTCAAAAAATTCTACCTAGAAGCTTATTTTAGCCCATAAATGAATCCTTTGATTTATACACCAAGCGCTCTTTTCATGATTCCATAAAGCCATCTAGCTAAACCATGCAAATATCCTTAGATAAGCTTCAATATAGAAAGACAATCTTAACATATATCTAGTGGCCCTAAAGCAAAATCTAATAATGATATAATCATTCTAAGAGTGTCTTTAATGGACACTAGTGAGAAGGAGTAGATATATATAGCCAATTCCTTCTCTCTAATTATAGCCATTACTAATAGTCTAACCTTAAATCTTTCAAGTTCTTGTGACTTTACAATGGGTCTTGAAACCCCATGATAGCTAATGGCTTCATAGTTAAAGGTGGATTTCACGAGTTTTCAAATATGACAATAATCCATGCAAGACAATTCATCATTCATGGACTTCATTTGGATGATCTAGGACTCAATATAACTTCTTGATAAAAAAGCTAATATGATATATCAGTTCCAACAAAACCATGATCCTACAAATAAACCATGCAAATCACTAGAAATTGTAAGTCTATGGATTCATTAAGACCATCGTAAAAGAATAATATCAATCATAATAGTAGATTCCTTAGCATAAAATACAAGTGGTTCTTCATAATCATTAGTAGCATCTTAAACATCAACACCCTTTTTGGGAGGAATAAACTCTAATGAAGAAATCTACATAAGTGTAGGCATAATAGGCACTCTCTTCTTAAAGGTCAAAACACAAAGCACTTGATTCCCACTATTTAAGTCATCCACAAAATCAAACAAACCCAAGAGATTCAATGACTCTAATAGAAAGAGTAGGACAACAAAATCTACTATTTCTAAAGCCTATACAATAACCAAAAAAGAAATAATTGATAAAATTATGATTCAAAGTCTTTAACTAAGAATAATAGTCTCATTTTCATTAACAATCCCATACTTTCAAAAAGGTCTCAGGCATGGTATATAAAACCTCAATACCATGTTCCATTAGAAATATAACAAAAGAGACTAAGGTTTCTAATAATATCTAAATACCTACTGTAATACTCATCACCTTTGTTGAATCTGACACCTTTTCCACTTCTAGTTTTCATCTCAAAATAGTCCTAAAAGAGTCCAACAAATTAAGTTCTTAAGTAGAAGAACAATCCACCATATCATGGGTGATAATTAGCAAAGGTGATGAAATGCACAAATCCTCCCCTGGCATTAGAAATGAAAAGTCTACAAATATTTAAATAAATCAAATCTAAATGATCAAGCTTTTACTTGCCCATTTTTCACCTAGTTCTAGCAAGTAATTACCTTTAAAACAGTCTATATGATGTGCATAATGTCCTATTTCATTTATCTTTCCAACCTCTCCTAAGAAATGTGACTTAAATATTTGTGCCTCAACATTGAAGAGCAATTCAATAGATCTACCACATTTGTTTTTAATAACATTGACATTGGTAGAGTTACTAAACTTAACAAGTGTGAAATTCAAATTCAACACATACTGATCATTACTGGGCATAGTAAGACCATTGATAACTAAATTAGAGCCAATGACAATGACCATTTCCTTGCCAAAAGGCAATAATCATATTGGTCAAAATAGTTCCAAAAGCATGTCCAAAAGATAGATTTCAGCATTAATAGCACCACCAAAATCCATGCACCAAGAATAAGATGAATCTTAATATGATTGGATTCAAACAAGCTAGAGTTAGAGGAACAAGCCTAATAGTCCACCAAGCCATGATCTAGCTACTTACAAGGTCTTAGACAGCTAGCATAATTGTCATATAACTTGTCGACAATTTTCTTATGATAGATGGGACTTGGGCTCTCAACCTTTAGATAAACTCATAAGATTTAGCTAGATGCAAGAGTAAATAATTCAAAATAGGAGCAAAAGTATTACTATTATCCATGATTTTGTCCTCTTAAGACATAATACTAATGGGTTGATCAATGGTCTATTTATCTAGCTAGGTTTAGTGAGAAGCCTTTGGTAATTAAATAGAGATATGAGATACTTTGGAATGTATCAAACAAGAAGATTATTTCCCAAAACAAGATTGAAAGGTTTAAGTTCATTGTAGTAATACATAAGCTTCAAGATGTATTCTTTGAACACTAGATACTCCTTCAATTAGGTGTTTTTTAATAAAGAGAGGTAATGGCTCTTATGAGCCTTACCAAGTTACTTAAGTTTTCTCCCAATGGCCCTTAAGAATTCCACTGTGATTTCCATTCTAGGAAACTAGTGCCTAAGCACACTCTAATAGGGTTGTACCACTATTCGTGAAAGGCTTTCTCAATAGCAATAGAATAGTTGTTAAGTACAATAGGTGTATTTATCCTCAAGGCTTTGGCTTATAGTGCAATTGCTAAAATTTAATTTTAAAGACTCTTGCTAATCATTACAATTAGTTTCACTCAAAGTTTTTACATACAATAATTACATATGAAGGTACATGAATTATGTATACAACATAATCAGAAATAGAGTTTTCCACAAGATCCAGCCAATGCAATTACATACATAAAAATGTTGTTTATTACAATCTCGTCTAAGTGTTCCAAATGTAGTTGGCCCTATAATAGGTGAGCATACAATCATAAGATGTTAATAGCCAAAGTGATCATTATGGCAAGCAAAATCACTCAATCATGCTTAACAATAATCAACACTAAAATTTTTTCATAATAATGGCATACAAAGAGTGTGAGCATGCAAAATATATGACATGGTATTCAAAGGTACACAATTAATGGTCAAAATTGTGAAAACAAACCATGTTCCAATCATAAACCATGTTTAGATAAACAAATATCCAAAAATGGTTTATTTCAATTAAGTTCACTAATACACTCTTGTGATTAGACCTACAATCAAAGTGCACACAATCATAAAGTGTCAATTACATGGTGATCATAGACACATAACCATACTCTATTAGCATTTACAACAATAATGTTTCATAGGAAGATTATAAAATAGGAATATGATTTCTTTTTTCTTTTTCCCCTAATTTTGCTAAACACTTACGTAATTGTTAATATTGTATATCGTTATGATTCATATATATATATCATGTTTAAGGTGTCAAAAATTTGAAATTAGGGCAAAGATATGTTAGAAAACAAAAAAAAACTAAAAAATAGTGCAAATTTACCTTTAATAGTGCTTTCCAGTGTTGCGGCACTAGTTTGCATCATCACGACACTATTGTGTATCGTAGCAACACATTTTTTCAATTTTCTATATATAAACAACCAATTATTTCCTAATGTAACATGATAATTGGTGTCATACTCATACAAACAAAGATTCTTATGGAAGAAATCAAATCAAAGCATCAAGATTTGGGTAAAAATTAAGGATTTCTAGCTTAGGGTTCAAGAACAAGAGCTAGGGATTCTTTTTCTCAATTTTCAAATCAACAAACCCAAGGCTTTGATACCAATTGCTAAAATAAATGTGAGAGATTGAAGACATACCTTAGTTATAGGCTTTGATCCATTTCCTTGCTTTAAATCTCTAGCCATGGAAATGGAAGAAGTGGAAAGCATATAGGAGGTAAAGAGAAGAAGAAGAAAAGGAGAGGAGAGAGAAACTACAACTTGCAAATGCCTCCTTATTTCATAAAGGGTCACTTACACACACACACATATATATATATATATATAAGGAAAATAAATATGTGAATGGACAAAATTGACCCTCGTCAATATAAAATAGGTTAATAACTTTTAAATGGCTACAAGTTAGGGTCTCTTTCTAAAGATGAATACCCAGTTCCTCCGTAAATGGATAGAAACTAATTAGTTATAAAAGGAAGTCCATGAAAGAGGAATATTTGGAGGCTAAATAAAATTAGGACAAAATTCTAAGTAATTAAAAATGAGGATCCAAGGCTTAAGATGCCCGAAACTAGTGCCGGAGTAGCTAAATGAAAAAATTGAGTTTTTTAAGGTTCTTAAAGGCCCTAAAAACTATAAGAACCTCTAGAATAATTCATACCCATTTGATTTATATTTTATAATGTCGGTTGAGTTGAATTTTGACTAATTATTTTGGGAAGGTTTTAAATCTAAATTTAGTGAAACCAAAGGCGTTTTATAAGTTAAAGGACTAATTTTTATGATGGAAAAGAAGGTTCTAAAAAAAGAGTTACAATGAGCTTAAAAGGAAATATCCAAGAAAAGAGGACAAGAATGAAATTTTTAAAAAGATGTTAAAAGCCCCCTTCTTATATACACATCACACTCCTTCTACCCATTTTAATTGACTTTAGTTCTGCCCAAAATAGAGGAGAAACAAGAAGAGAAGTATGCACAAGGAAAAGGGAAGAGGAAAAAGAAAGACTAGCAAAAAGGTAAAAAAATTATGGTTTTTCATGCACTTTCCTTTGCCAAACTTGTTCTTCTCCTTCTTCTCTTCCTTCCTATGGTTTTAATGACTCAATTCGTACTGGTTTATGGTTAGTTCAGAGGGAGGAAAACAAAATTTGAAGGAGAAGCTAGAAGCATGGAAAAGCTTCTTGAAAAAAGCTTTGAATTAAGGTAAGCATCATGGCATTTTCTTGTACTTTCTTGTTGGTTCTTCCCATGCCATGTTTGGCCAGCCTAGGCCCATCCGATAAGAGATGAGTTTTGATTGAGCCAAGAAGAAACATAAATTTTAGAGTGTGAGAATTAAGAATATGCAATTGAAACCAAAAAGGGAGCCTTAGAATTCAAGTTGCAAAACCTAGATATTTTGTTGCACCTTGATATGTATGAGACTTTTTAATAATAATTTAGATTGTCTAAAAGTGTGAATAAGTTCTTAAGATATCTAAGAAGCCTCTCATGAGCCAACTCCCTTAAGACAATTTGTAAAAGTTTATGGGCCCTTAAGCTTGCATAAGTCTCGGCCTAAGCAAGATAATGAACCTATGGAGAGTTTTAATTTCTTCTAAGGCTATAAAGGGACTAAATATGATAGATAAACATTAACGGAATCATTGAAATAAATCTAGAAAACATGGTTTGTGAGATGGAGGTGTAAGGACATAAAGAAGCAACTTGTATCTAACTTCCTTGAAATGAATTTGTGATGACTCTAAGGAATCTAAATAGAGTCAAGAGACTTAGATAGAAAGAGAAATTGGAGCCAAGATCATGAATTCCAATAGTTGCTTTTATTGTATCTTGTATGGAACTATATTTGTGTCTTAAGACAAAGTAGCATTACATAGAGTTTCTGAGAAGCTAGAGCTTATTCCAATGATTGAAATATGTCTCATTTGATGTGTTTAGGCCAAGAGAATAAAGTACCACCTAGTTGTAAGTGCTTGGCTAAAAAGGGGGAGAAGAGTTAGAAAGAAAAGTTTGTGATTTTGCTTCAAAGTAGTTCTCTAACCTTTCTCACATGCAATGCTTGGATGTTTACTTGTTTTTGAGTGCTTGTGTATATGTTTGAACTATGAGAAATATTTCTTGCCATTGTTTTCATGTTATGGTATCATTATATTTCTTGAAATATGTTTATAAATCCAAAGTGACTTGAATGGGTTTGATTATACTAAAAGTCCCTTAGCATGGGTGAAGATGAGCCAAAAGTCCTTAAGAATGGGTGAGACAAAGTCAAAAGTCTCAAGAAGAGTTAGGCCAAGTCAAAATTCCCTTAAAAGTATGCGAGGCAAATCCAAAAATCTTAAGGAAGATGGGTGAGGCTAGACCAATACCCTTGAGGGCCTATGTTTGCTATGTATGAGTTTATGTTATAAGGAAAATGATTTTTGCATGTTCATTAGTAGCCTAAATGTCATATATGTATTCTTTGACATATATATGTATCCATTATGTATGTTTAAAAGTGTTTAAGTGTAACACCATAATTTTTAAGCCATTTCATGCTATCTTTATGCTTCCCATTATGCATTTCAAGGAAGAACCAAGGGAATAGCATAAAAATAATGAATATTTTTGCGTTGCGTCGTGTATAAAAATTTTGTTCGGTGTTACATGGATTGTGTGAGCTCATACAACATATTCTCATATTTAATTATATGAATACAACTCATTTAAATAATAAAATATGGCCTCCAACTCATGAAACTCAAAGGAAAACTCAAAATAGGCATATTAAATTTCGGCCAGAACTTTGCTCTTTTCTGACCCAACTTTGAAAATTCATAACTACTTTTAGAAAAATCAAAATCATGCATTCTTAGTCATTATAGAAAGCTACGGTTGTTTACTTCACACTAAAAGTATAGCTAGACCAAAAAATCTATCATAGAGGATGTTTAATGTCTGGACAAGTCTAGAGGTCAAATTGCCTTCTGAAATTGTCACAAATTTCTGTAGCAAACTTTGAAAATGTTCAATTAATTTCAAAAAAATCCAATCCATACAAATGATACCAATATGAAAAGCTATGGATGTTAGCTAGAGGAAAAAAATAGCTCCATACCAGTTCAGGCAACCTAAACCATGAAATTTAATAGAATAGTAACTCAGGTCGGGTAAAATTCCTGATATTGGATAGAATGTTTAAAAATTCATATCTCCCTCTCTAAACCTCCAAATGAGGTGCTTCTAGTTGACACAAGTCATGTGAATATCTAATTTCTTTGTATAAAATTTTGTGGCAATTGGACATCATTTGGGCCTTGTGTGATAGATTTCATTTTCGGACTAAATGAATAGTGTAGCAGACTAAAATTAAAAAAATTGCCAACTTTAAAAATTCATCAAATATTCTGTAGGCCTCCAAAAATTATTTCTTTATCTTCTGAAAAAGCTTTCAAGAAGCTCTAATTTCATGCCAAATATCAAATCAACAAGAGCTCATTTGGCTAAAAAGTGATATAGGATTCCATTATGGTCAATTTTGACTCCATATGAGGTACCAAAGTAACCAAATGGCTTTCCCTAGGATTTGACACCTTTCGAGAAAGTCTAAAAGCATAAATAGGACTTTTGTGAGCTACCTAAATGGTCCCAAACTCCATGCATCTCATTTTGGTCATCTCATCCACACTTATACACATTTCCATAATGTCATCCAAGAAGCTCATTTGCCAACACATATTCAAATCACATTCTAATGGTCATCTAACATATTCTCTCATTTATATATATGACATATTATCATACTTAAATGTGTTCTTGACATCATGATACATATACATCTATGGATTACATTATTTGCCAATTGTATGGTTTCAAAGTAACAAAATTCACGCACTTTGTTGTCATCCTCTCATCCTTAAGGTGGTTGGCTTCTATTACCTTGCTCTCTTGGTCCACCTAGCATGTTAGAACATTGGAGAGGAGGGGATAAGATTTAAAGAATCCCAATAGCTCATCTCCCATTTAATCATACATAATGGATGCAAACAAGTTTCATAAATGCATGTATGGTCATGTAGACATGTACAAGCACTTAAGAAACATTTTCATCATTTAAGAAAGTCATATATAGCATACAAAGGCTTGCTAAGCAAGTGGATTGACCTCACCCAATTTCTTGTGGATTTTGGACTTGCCTCACCCATTCTTTAATGCATTCTTAGACTCCACCATGTTCTTGGAAGCCGACTTTGCTTTTAAGAGACTCTTTGCTTTGTCTTAACCAATCTTAAGGGTTTTTGGCTCATCCTCACCATGGCTAAGGGTTTTTGACATCACCACACTCAAGCAAACCCAAGCACATATCAAAACGTCATATGAAACATAATATGTCATCATAAACCATGGCATATGAAATTATGTTATCATACTTTTCATAGCTTGAAAATACACATACACACATTCTAAGACAAGCTGCTTATACATCCATGCATGAGAGAAGGTGAAGAGAGTTACCTTACGCACAATCACACATTTTTTCCTTTGGATTCAAGCTCCTCTTTTCATCCACACACACACACAAGAGTGTGGAGAAGGTTTCTCTTGGCCTAGAAACAATTTATGAGAGCCAATTAGGTTTATGAAACAATTTCTAAGGTTACACAACTTGTTTAAATACTAGGTTGTTCTATAAACCCTATTATGGTCCATAAATGCACCTAATGAAGCAACATTCCTCAAATAATTTCTAGGCTCTGTTCTTTCCTTTCAATTATGATTCTTGACTCCTTTTAAGTCTCTTGGAGTCATCACACAATTAAAACAAAGGATCTATCATCATGTTGCTTCTTTAGGTCATAACATAGAACCTAAAGCACTAACTCACTTTCTATGAGTTCTAAATTTTTTTCAAGGCCTCCCTTCATATTCATTCATCATATATGACATAAAAATGGGATTGGAAAATTTTAAAACTCTCCCTAGCTACTCCATCTATGCTTGGCCGAGACATAGCCCCTTTTTGGCTTCCTTGGAATTCTCTTTATTTTCTTGAAGGAGAAAGTATGTAGGGAGCTTCCTAGGGATCTTAGAAGTTCATTTAAACTCTTAATTAGGCCTAGGAATTATCATACAAAGTCAGATTTTTCAAGGTACACACAAAACTCTAGAATTTGCATCTTGAAATCTAATGGTCTTTTGTTAATTTTCTTTGCATATTCTTAATCTCTATACCCTTTTTCCTTACATTAATGCTTGGTTTGGCTTAAAAATCAGATCCTCCCATGGTTCCTAGGGTAAAGCAAAATGGAGAAGGAGGGAGGATGAAGGTATCAACCATAGAAAGAGAAATTACCTAGTTTTCTTGCTTATTCTTGCTTGAATCTTGCTTTCTACAAGCTCTTCTCTCCAAATCCGAAAATTCCTTTGAGTTCCTCCCTTGAATCAGATTTATAAACTCTATTTTAATCAAAGGAAACAAAGGAGAAGGGAGGAGAGGAGGTGTGGATGAAGAAAAGCATGAAAACTACCATGGAAACATACCTTTAAGCTTGATTTTCTCCTCTTTCTCTTCTTCCCTTGGTGCACCACTCTCCTAGGGTTTTTCTTTTGATTTGGGGTAGAATAATTTGAAGCTAAATGGGGGAGAGTGTGAGGCGCCACCTATTTATAAGGGAGGAAGAAGCACTTTTTCAAAAATTTCTATTTTGCCCTTCGTTCTTTCCATTTTCGTTTCTCCTTTGTTTTAGCTCCTTTTTGAGAACCGTCTTTTCCATTATAAAATTTAGGTTCCCAATTTAGTAAAATGCCTTTAGAATCACTCAAATCGGAGATACAAACCTTCTCGAATGAATCTGTCAAAGTTTAAGTACATTGATATTAGAAAACATCTACCGGAGAGGATTTAACTATTCTGGGGCTTCCCATAGTTTTTAGGGCCTCTAAGAACCCCGGAGAACTCAAAACTTTCATTTAAAAAGTCCTCCTATGTGAATTCCAAAAATTGCACAAAATTATGAAAATGCCATTAGTTTCGTAAGCTTTTCATAAGAAATTGTTTCTTCATTCTAGCTCTGTTTTTCTTTCCGTCTGAGCCTAGGATTCTCATTTTTAGGAGTCTAGAATGCTTTCCAATTTTTTGAGACCTTAAATATCTCATTTTGGGGGACTTTCTTTTGTATCGGATGAATTTCATTTATTGACGGAGAAACTGTACGTTACGTTTCTCACGTTTTCTCTCATTTTCAGAAAACCAGATGTTACATTTCTCTTCCCCTTAAATAAATTTCATTCTCAAAATTTGGGGTACACTTTCTCTTACTCTTTCCTTTCCTTTCTTCCTAGCTCTATATGCTTTCTTAATGATTTCATTCTTCGAATTTTCTTATAGCCAGGGGATTTTTCATTGCTAGTTCTTAATAAGGGCTCTATTGCTATAAAATACTAGTTAGTTCTTTCTTATAAGGGAAATAAATTTCTGACTCTGGAGGCTTATCATAGGAGAGCTTTCTAATCATGTAGGGTTAATGTCAACCCGTTCATAGGATTAACGTTTCTTTCAACGGACTCATTTACACATCTTGGGAGGTAACTTATTTCATATCACATCTCCTGTATCCTTTCTGAATGGCTTCTCATAACATCTCATCATCTTTTCTTATCATTAGAGCCATTGGAGGTTTTTGTCTGTCTACTATTTTAAAGTATACTGTCTACTATTCATCTTTGCATTCTTTCTTACTAGCTCATCCCATGATTATAATTCACATCTCTTTCTGTCATAAGCCTCATATCGTAACTGCTTACTAGGATTATAGCTCATTTGAGGAGTTTTTACTTTTAATGATCCAAGTTTCTCTATTTATTACTATATCTGTCTCTATAGGCTGTGACTTTTTCTCACTTTATTTGCTCACTTATAGTGGCATTTTATAGTCCCTCATTTCAAAACTAGTAGGCCTAACATTCGTGTCTCATACTGGCATTGAAAAGCTACTACCATTGACTACTGCTGGACTCTGATGGGATGCTAGCTATTCTCACAGTTTTGCTTACTAGAGACATATTATATCACTTATCTTATATAAAAATTGTACTTGACCCCTTTCTGAGTACATAAGCTAGCATGCGAGGATCTCTTTATCCCTTGGTCAGGGTTACTATTTGCTAAGTAGTGGTTCGTCTGGCTCTAACTCTAGAAAGCTAATTTTCTTACTTTCCTCATCCTATACACTTTGCTCATCTCTAAAGAGAGCTAGTCAGTAGTCTAACTATCTAAGTAAAACCTTCATATCTCTGTAGCAATAGTTTACCAGACTCAAGAGATTTATAGTCTCTGGGACTAACTACTCTGTAAAATTATCTCAAGCCGTCATCTCACCAAAGAACTATTATGCTGTGGCTAGTGCTCTCTATAACTCTGTGGGATCTATTATGACCCTTGGGTCTACTGCGACCTCTTAGAACCCTACTAAGGTCTACTACAACCCACCGTGCTATGCTGGGATCTACTACGATCCATCTCTAAGAGACATCAAAGCCTAAGATTACTGTATCTGACAATAAAACACATGCTCACTAAGTCCAATAACCATCACTCATAATAGCTAAGGCTAAACTCAGAGGTACATCGTACTCTTCATGTGAAGTGGGTTCTGTGTCATCTGATTCTCTAGGATCTCATCATACTGATACTAGGGAGCATTTTAATTTTCACTCATCGCTCCTTATGGGATCTTCAGATTTGGCTTTCTTTTCTTACTGTAACTGTACTTGTCTATCATTTCCTCTAATATCCTACAATTTCCAACTATGCCCATACTCTACTTTTGAGTGCCTTGGTACTAGGGCATCTCACACTCTGAGTGTGATTAATATTTCTGGCAAGAAAGAGGCTATACATTGGTCCCTTCTCATTTCATTTACATGTACTATAAAGGACTCATATCATACATATTGAATTCATGCTATCTGGATCTGAACATTCTTTATTAGGGATTTCTTTCTGCATGATTTTCTCATTGTTCTGATATTATTGGAATCCCTTTACCTTTCTTTTTTAACTTATCTTGTTATCTAGCTAACTAGGATACCTTTCGATTATCGGAATACTTTGGTGATTGATGTCGTCATTTGCTATGCACTTAAACCACATTACTACTAGGTTGGCCAGACCTAATATCATGTAGCCTTTGTTGCAAGCAAATCATAACATCAAACACTAATACACAGACGCTTTATGACTGAGCTCAAGGCCACTATCGCTTGTATATTGCAATATTGCAAGTTTCCCAATAATTTAAAGTATCCCTTTCTTACTTTTCTCTATCAGCCCTATTCTCGTAGAGTGCTTGGGGAAAGTAGGATTCTTCCTCTACTACATCTTGAGATCTCTCTGTATTGCTTGACTATTTTTTTCTTCAGGGGTTATCATGCTAGAAGGGCATCTATGCCAAGGACAAGTGTGCTTTCTTAAGTACTCAAGCATATTAACTAAATATTTAGTCTCAATCTATTATGTCATCGGCTTGAACACTGTCATATCTTATCTTTCTACCTTTCTTATCCTCTTACTTAAGTAAAAGGATGTTCTACTACTGCCGTTTTCATTGCCAGTTCAAGTTTTTCTACGTTCAAGAGCACCTGCACTTTCCTGGGGTTCCTCCACTTATTCACTCTCTATAACATCAAGGGAGTCTACCTTTTGCTCATACTCTTACCCTACCTTTAGCTAGACCATCCCTTAGTAAAAAGGATTCTATTTCATAAAATCTCAGGAATTTCATTCTATAGTGCTCTTGGCTTACACTCTTTTTCTACATAAAATGAAACTCACTTTCTTAGGTGGTCTCTAGCTCTCTCGAGCTTCTCTGAGGGTACTAAGGCACTAACTGTTAGTCTCAATTTATTTCTATGTTCGAATCGGAGCTGGGCTTTCTCTCTATTTAGCCTTTTTAGCCTTACCCCAGGAGCACAGTATACTATTTCTAGGGTTTTGCTAACCCAATCCGAAACACATACTCTTGATGTCCAAATTCTATCTTATTGAGAACTTATACTTAACTGGGTGCTCTAATTATTCACGTGCATTAACCCTATATCATTTTCATACTAGGGAGCTCGTCTGACTAATTATTGGACCCCTATCTATTTACCTCTCTGGCTCAGTTTACTGATCTAATCATTACTAAAGTGAGGGCATCTTTTCTACAGCTAGTTTCTCAGCTCTTCCTCGCTTCCCTTATCATTGTGCTTTATGACTCAAGAGGGTATATCTAGGGGAAATTACTAACCACTACTGGGTGGTTTTCTTGACATGAAGATGTCTAATTTTTCCTTTCTTGATCTAGGGAGAGCTTTCATTGAGCCTTTCATTCATATATCTCACCTGGAATGATGCTACTGTTCATCTTTTCCAAGCTTTAGCTTATGCTCAGCCTAGCTAGCCATCTCATCGGACCTGTAACTTACTAACTACCTTCATTCTTTTCTAATCCCCTATTATTGAGCTACTCATACTTACTTCTAGGTGTTACCTATGAGGTACACCTTTCTAGGCCACTCACTATGTGCCTCACTGCTGGTAGTCTTATCTTACATTATTTCGAGGCTACATTAACATTCTATTATTCAGTGTCTCATAGGGTAGTATCATAGGTTAGAGTCAATGCTTTAAAGATGGGTCTCAACAACCTCATTATCCTTATGTCTAGCTTCTTCTGTGTTGAGCTCTTTCCTTAGTTTCAACTATTAGGCCCACAAATTTCTTACTAACCTTCCGTGACTGTTCATTATTCTTTTTCTTTACTTATACTAGGGGTTCTCGCTCTTTGTGGATCGATTGATCCCTTATCGACTCATTCCTCAAGTTAGCCTGAATATAACCAACAAGGCATTCATATTGCCACTCACTGTAGCTAACTAACCTTTGATTGGCTTATTTTTTTAGAGATTGGATTTTCATCTTGAGCTACCAACCTAAGCCTCATAGTCTTTATATTTAGCCCATCATTAAGCTAGGGGTTCTACCTCTTGCTTCATTCATACATAGCTAGCTGTTACCTCTAGGCTGTCAGGGCTCTAGGGTGTAGCTTGTAACTTAACCTCTGGCTTGAGAGAATTAGCCTTTTGGGTTCTGTTGTGGCTAGGGGGTGGCTCTTTTCTCATTTCCCCTATAAATTGGTCCTATGCAGCCACAGTCTCATCTCATACTGCGTTGTATCATTACTTGTCTCTGCATTAAGTAGGACATTTCAGAATGGCCTGAGTATGACTACCAGGGAGAATTAGGCCTCAAGTACTCCCTCTAGCAAGCCTCTTTATATCAATGAGATCATTTCTCGTCATTTATATCTAGGGCTTGCCACTGATCCCAGCGAGCTATCATATCTCATAAAGCTCTAGTCGTCAGATCCTTCGCTCTACTCAAGCTTAACTTTGCTTAAACTACTCTAGAGGCCAACCTTTCTCAGTGTCCACTAGCTACTCAAAGACCATCATACAACATACTTATCATGAACAAAGCCACAAGCTACTTTTACACACCCACAATGTCTCCTATAAGGCTCTACCTTTCCATTCAAGCCTCTTACATAGTCTTATTCCTACATCCTCAAGCCAAATCCAATCTGAGAGAGCCTGGAACTTTGCTTTGATACCAATAAATGTAACAACATAATTTTTAACCCATTTCATGATATCTTTATGCTTCCTGTTATGCATTTCATGGAAGAACCAAGGGAATAACATAAAAATAATGAATATTTTTCCGTTGCGTCATGTATAAAAATTTCATTTAGTGTCATATGGACCATGTGAGTTCATACAACACATTCTCATATTTAATTATATGAATACAAGTCATTTGGATCATAAAATGTGGCCTCCAACTCATGAAACTCAAAGGAAAACTCAAAATAGGCATATTAAATTTCAACCAGAACTTTGCTCTTTTCTGACCCAACTTTGAAAATTTATAACTAATTTTAGAAAAATCAAAATGATGCAATCTTAGTCATTATAGAAATCTGTAGAGGTCTAATTCACATTAAAAATATGCCTAGACCATAAGATCCATCACAGAGGACATTTGACATCCAGAAAGGTCCAGAGGTCAAACTGCCTTCTGAAGTTGTCCTAGATTTCTACAGCAAATTTTGAAAATGTCCAATTAATTTCAAAAAACTATAATCCATGCAAATGATACCAATATAGAAAGCTATGAATGTTAGCTAGAGGGTAAAAATAGCCCTAGACCAGTTCAGGCAATCCAAATCACAGAATTCAATAGAACAGTAACTTAGGTTGGGTAAAACTCTTAATACTAGATAGAATGTTTAAAAATTCACATCTCCCTCTCTAAACCTCTAAATGAGGTGCTTCTAGTTGACACAAGTCACTGTGAATTTCTAGTTTCTCTATATAAAATTTTGTTGCAATTGGACATCATTTGGGCCCTGTGTGATAGATTTCATTATGGTCATTTTTGGCTCCATATGAGATACCAAAATTACCAAATGGCTTTCCTTTGGATTTGACACCTTTTGGGCAAGTCTAAAATCACATTTAGGACTTATGTCAGCTGCCCAAATGGTCCCAAACCCTATGCATTTCATTTTGGCCTTTTCATCCACACTTATGCATATTTCCATAAACTCATTCATGAAGCTATCTTTACCATACATACTCAATTCATGTTCTATCATTCACATAATACATACTTTCATTTCTACATCATATAATAGCATAATTACATATGTCTCAAAGGTCATCAATCCTCTACAACAATAATATGCATTTTTAAGCATCATTATGGTTCAAAAAGGATAAAAGCTAGACATATGAATGTCAATCTTCTCTCTTCAATGTTGTTAGCCATTACCATATCCACTTGGTCCACCTAGCATGTAAGATCATTGGAGAGGGGGGAATGAGATTCAAAGAATCCTAATAGCTCATCTCCCATTCAAACATACATAATATATGCAAAGCAAGCCTTAAAAATGCATGATGGATATCATGAAAGTCATGAGCATTCAAGAAGCAAGTTTGGCATGTGAACAAGTCATACAAGTCATTTAAGAGCTCACCAAGTGTTTGGATTGACCTCACACTTTTTCTCATAGATTTTGGACTTGTCTCACCCCTTCTTTAAGAACTTTGGACTTAACCATACTCTTGGGAGCTGACTTTGCTTTTGGAAGACTTTTTACTTTGTCTTAACCAATTATAAGGGTTCTTGGCTAATCTTTACCATGGTTAAGAGTTTTTGGCCTCTCCACACTCAAACAAATTCAAACAAACATCATACATTCATTTGAAAACATATTATGTCATCATGAATCATGATATATAAAATCATGTTAGCATACTTTTCATGATTTTAAGATACACATACACACATTATAAGACAAGCTAAACACATATCTATGCATGAGAGAAGGTGAAGAGAGCTACCTTGCACACAATTACACATTTTTCTCTTTGGACTCAAGCCTCCTCTTTCAGTCATACACCCACAAACTTATGGAGATGCTCTCTCTTGGCCTAGACACAATTTATGGAAGCCAATTAGGTTCATGAAACAAATTCTAAGGCCACACAACTTGCTTAGATGCTAGATTGCTCTATAGGTTCCATTATGGTCTATAATTGCACCTAATGAAGCAACACCCCTAAAATAACTTCTAGGCTTTATTCTTTCCTTTTAAATATGATTCTTGACTCTTTTTAAATCTCTTGGAGTCATCACATAATTAAAACAAAGAGTCTAACATCATGTTGCTTCTTTAGGTCATAATATAGAACCTAAGGCATCAAATCACTTTCTATGAGTTCTAAATTTTTTCCAAGGTCTCCCCTCATTTTCATTCATCAAATATGACTCAAGAATGGCCTTATAAAAATTTAAAACTCTCCCCAACTACAAGAACCCCTTTTGGCCGAGACATAAGGCATCTTTGCCCTACATGGAAATTTCTTTATTTTCTTGAAGGAGGAAGCTTGTGGGGAGCATCTTAGGGGTCTCAAGAACTCATTTAAACTCTTAATTAGACCTAGAAATCATCATAACAAAATAGAATTTAGAAGGTGCACACAAAACCCTAGAATTTGTATCTTGAAATCTAATGGCTATTTTGTTGTTTTCTTTGCATATTCTTGTTCCTCTCCATCAAATACCTAAGATTCATGCTTGGTTGGACTTGAAAATCAGATCCTCCTATAGCTCCTAGGGTTAGGCGAAATGGAGAAGAAAGGTGATGGAAGATATTAACCATAGGATGCAATTTTACCTTGTTTCCTTGCTTAATTTGGCTTGAATCTTACTTTCTCTAAGCTCCTCTCTTCAAATCCGAAATTTCCCTTGAATTTCTCCCTTGAATTAGATTTATAAACTACATTTTAATCAAATAAAATCAAGGAGAAGGGAGGATAGGAGGTGTGGATGAAAAAAAGTATAGAAAATCACCATGGAAACATACCTTCAGCTTGGATTTTCTCCTTCTTCTTCTTCCTCTCTTGTGCTCCCAAACCCTAGCTCCCTTCTTCTAAAATTATACAAAAAATTTTTATTCCAAATAGAGGGGAAAGTGGGGCACCACCTATATATAGGCGTAGGAAAGTGACTTTTTCAAAAATTCTAATTTTTCCCTTCTTACTTTGCATTTTCGTTTCTCCTTCGTTTTAGCTCCTTTTTGAGAACCGTCTTTTCCATTATAAAATGTAGGTTCCCAATTAAATAAAATGCTTTTGGAATCAATCAAATTGGAGCTAAAATCTTCTCGAATGAATCTGTCAAAGTTTGGGCACACTAACATTGAAAAACGTCCACATGAGAGAATTTAACTATTCTGAGGCTTCCTATGGTTTTTAGGGTCTTTGAGAACCCCAGAGAACTCAAAACTTTCATTTTGCTCATATTCAGTGAATTTCATTCGTTTACGGAAAAACTGTACGTTACGTTTCTCACATTTTCTCTCATTTTCAGAAAACTAGATGTTACACTTAGAGTAGATGAGGATATCATCAATAAAAACTACTATAGACTAATCAAGGTATGACCTAAAATCCTATTAATATAATCCATAAAGATGGTTGGCATTTGTCAAGCTAAAAGCATGACAAGGAACTCATAATAGCCATATCTAATTTTAAAGGCAATCTTAGGTATATCTTTAACTTTCACCTTATGCTAGTGGTAACTTGACCTTATATTAATCTTTAAAAAGACAGAGATTCATATTAATTGATCAAGTAAATCATCAATCCTTGGCAAAGGGTATTTATTCTTTATGGTTAATAGTTTAACAGCCTAAAATTAATGCATAGTTTAAGGTTGCCATCCTTTTTCTTAACAAATAATATTAGTGCACCCTAAAAGGATATACTTGGCCTAATAAACCCCTTCTCTGGCAACTCCTCTATTTGCTTCTTCAACTTTACTCACTCCGTAGGAGCCATTCTATATGAGGCCTTAGAAACCAGACTTGTATCAAATACTAAGTTAATAGAAAATTCTAACTCTCTCTAAAGAAAGACCACTAGTCTTTTTAGGAAAAACTTCCAAAAAATTCCTGATCACTAGTATTCTCTCTAATTCCTCCTCTACCTTGGCATGCAAAGAAAAGAAAACTAGAAACCCCTGTAATCTTGCTTAAGATACCTTTCAGCTTACGCAACAAACACATAAGAAAGCTCAGTTGATGATTAAGATTTTAGGTTATAAGTTGGTAAGGAAATGGCCTTATACAATCAAGAATTGCATTATTTGCTAACAACCAATTCATATGAATGTTCACATCAATCTCATATAAAGGAATGCAAATCAAATCAAGAGTAGTACAATGATTATCTAATTGAACAACAAAACTCAAGCAAATTTAGGATGTCATCATAGAACATCCCACAAGAGTAGATACAGATAAGTCAAATGGCTAAGAACTAATCTTTAAATATAGATGCTTAGTATGATCAAATGAGATGAAAGAATGTGTTGCAACAAAATCAAACAATGCATCTACATTACAATAGTGTAATAAGAGGGTACCTTAGATCAAACTTAGAGATTTATTGGCTCCTTTTACGAAAGAGGAAATACTTTACCCTAGGTTAATGGTTTACAGTCGAGGTAAACTCCGATGTTGTATTGTAATTCTTAGCAAAATGCCATGACTCGCCACAATTGTAACATAGCAAGCATGGTCCATTTTTGTTATTCCTCCCACATTTATTACATACCATCTAGGAGCTCATTGAACTCCTTAGGGGACCTATATTTCTTCTTTAAGGGTTGTTCCTTGCTAATGGTATCTTCTTCTAGAATCCACTACTACTATTTCCTCTTCTTTTGTTGCTACTCCCAGAAGACCCTACATTTCACTAACTTTTTCCTTCTTGCCATTTTTTCCTCTGAATCTTTATATACACTAAACCTCTTTTTGCTAACCTATACCTCTTGACCAACTCATCAAAGTTCTTGATTTGTAGGGATATAACTCTATTTCTAAGCTGTGGTCTAAGTTGCCTCTTCAACTTGGTTGCTTTTCAAGGTTTATCATCATATCATTTCAGGTATGACAAGAAGCAAGATAATTAAGGAACTTCACCACTTATTGATCCATTGTGATGTCCCTTTGCATAAGTAAGTTGAACTCTGTCTCTATATCATCCACCATTAAGGTTGGGTGTAACATCCGGTTATTTGAAAACCAGAAAAAACGTGAGAAATGTAACATACGATTTCTCCGTAAACAAACGAAATTCATCAGAAACAAAAGGAAGTCCCCCGAAATGAGATGGTTAAGGTCCTAAAAAATTTGGAAAGCATTCTAGACTCTTAAAAATGAGAATCCCAGGCTCAGACTAAAAGAAAAATAGAGTTAGAATGAAAAAACAATTTCTTACAAAAAACTTACGAAACATAATAATGTTTACGTAATTTTGAGCAATTTTTGGCATTCACATAGGAAGGCTTTTTAAATGAAATTTTTGAGTTCTTTGGGGTTCTCAGAGGCTTTGAAAACTATGGAAAGCCCTGGGACAGCTAAAGCCTCTCCAGTGGACATTTTCTAATATCGGTGCACCCGAACTTTGATAGATTTGTTCGGGAAGGTTTTAGCCCCGATTTGAGTGATTCCAAGGCATTTTACTAAATTGGAAACCTAAATTTTATAATGGAAAAGATGATTCTCAAAAAGGAGCTAAAATAAAGGAAAAATAAAAATGCAAAGAATGAAGGGCAAAATGGAAATTTTTAAAAAAGCCATTTTCTTCCCCCTATATATATGTGGCACCCCACTTTCCCCTTTATTTAGCTTCAGATTGTTCTGCCCAAAATCAGAAGAAAAATCCAAGGAGAGTGGCGCACCAAGGAAAGAAGAAGAAGAGAAGAAATCCAAGCTTTAAGGTATGTTTTCTTGGTAGTTTTTCATGCTTTCTTCCATCCAAACCTCTTCTCCTCCATTCTCCTTTGTTTCCTTTGATTAAAATAAAGTTTACAAGTCTATTTTAAGGGAGAAATTAAGGGGAAAATTCGGATTTGAAGAGAGGAGTTTGGAGAAAGCAAGATTCAAGTGAGAAAAAGCAAGAAAACTAGGTCATTTTTCTTCCTATGGTTGCCACCTTTGATTCCCTTTTCTTCTCCATTTTGCCACACCTAAAGAACCCTAGGAGGAGTTTATTTTTGGTAGAACTAAGGGTGAATCTAAGGAAAAAGGGTATGGAGATTAAGAATATGCAAAGAGAATTAACAAAAAAAACTATTAGATTTCAAGATGCAAAACCTAGAGTTTCAAGTGCACCTTGTAAAATCTAATTTTGTATGAGGATTCCTAGGTCTAAATAAGAGTTTAAATGAACTTCTAAAATCCTTAAGAGGCTCCCCATATGCTTCTTCCCTTGAGAAAACAAAGGAAGCTTCAAGGAGGCCAAAAATGCTCCTTGTCTCAGCCTAAGGGAGATAATATAGCTAGGGATAGTTTTAAATTTTTTTAAGTCCATTTCTGAGTCATATATGATGAATGAATATGACGAGAAGTCTTGGGAAAAATTTAGGAAGCCTAGAGAATGAGTTAGTGCTTTATGTTCTATAATATGACCTAAAGAAGCAACATGTAGTTAGACTCTTTATTTTAAATTTTTTGATGACTCCAAGAGGCTTAAAAGGAGTCAAGAATCATATTTGAAAGAAAAGAATAGAGTCTAGAATTTATTTAATGGGTGTTTCTTCATTAGGTTTATTCTTGGAAATATACAAAGGCTTATAGACTAAGTTAGAGTCTAAGCAAGTTGTATGGCCTTAGAATTAATTCCATGAATCTAATTGGCTTCCATAAATTGTGTTTAGGCCAAAAGGAATGATCTCTACCTTCTTAGGAGTGTGAGGTCAAGAGAGAGGATTTAACGTTTAAGGAAAAAGTGTATAAATGCTAGCAAGGTAACTCTCTCCACTTTTTCTCATGCATGATTGCTTGCTTTACTTGTCTTTGAATATGTGTATGTGTATTTCAAGACATGAGAAATATTCTAGCATGAGCTCTTACTCCATGATACTATGATGATGCATTATGTTTTCTAAATGATGTTCATGATGTTTGCTTTGGTTTGTTTGAATGTGGTGAGACTAAGAATCCTTAAGATTGGTTGAGACAAAGCAAAGAGTCTCCCAAAAGAAAAATGGAATCGCAAGAGTATGGATGAATCCAAGAATGTCTTAAAGAATGGGTGAGGCAAGTCTAATAACCACAAGAAATTGGGTGAGGCCAATCCATTTGCTTGGTAAGCCTTTGTATGTCATATATGAATTTCTCAAATGATGAAAATGCCTATTGAATGTTTGCACATGTCAACATGACCATACATGCATTTATGAGACTTGTTTGCATCTATTATGTATGATTGAATGGGAGATAAGCTATTGGGATTCTTTGAATCTCATCCCCTCTTCTCCAATATTCAAATATGCTAGGTAGACCAAGAGAGCAAGGTAATGGAAGCCAACTACCTTAAGGATGAGAGGATGACAACAAAGTACCTGAATTTTGTTACTTTGAAATTATACAATTGGCAAATGATGTAATCTATGGATGTATATGTATCATGATGTCATGAATACATGTAATCATGATAATATGTTATGTATGAATGAGAGAATATGTTATATGACTATTAGAATGTGATTTAAACATGTTTTGGCATATGAGCTTCTTGGATGACATTATAGAATTGTGTATAAGTGTGGATGAGATAGCCAAAATGAGATGCATAAGGGTTGGCACCATTTGGGTAGCTCACACAAGTCTTAATTATGGTTTTAGATTTTCCTAAGAGGTGTCAAAACCTAAGGAAAGCCATTTGGATATTTTGGTATCCTATATAGAGCCAAAATTGACTATAATAGAACTCTATATCACTTTTTATCCAAATGAGATCTTATTGATATGAGATTTGACATGCAATTAGATCTTGTTTAGTAGTTTTTGGGAAGTTAAAGAACATAATTTTTAGAACTCTACAGAATATTTGATGAATTTTTAAAATTGAAATTTTTTTTGATTTTGGTGTGATGCATTGTTCACTTGGTCCCAAAATCAAATCTGTCACACAAGGCTCAAATGATGTCCAATTGCCATAAAATTTTATACAAATAAACTAAATATTTCCAGTGACTTGTGCCAACTAGAAGCACCTCATTTGGATGTCTAGAGAGGAAGATATAAATTTTCAAATAATTTGTCTAGTACCATGAACTTCACCCGATCTCAGTTACTGTTTGATTATGTTTTGAGGTCTAGTAGATCCTAAACTAGTCTAGAGTTATTTTTTTCCTCTAGCTAACATCCACATTATTCTAGATTGGTATTATTTGTATGGATTGGATTTTTTTTTGGAATTAATTGGACATTTTTTAAGTTTGCTGCAAAATTCTGTTATAGCACTAGTGGATAGCCTGACCTCTGAACTATTTTGAATGTCAAACGTTCTTTATGTTGAATGTTATGGTCTAGACATATTTTTAATATGAATTAGACATGTGCAGCATTCCAGAATGGCCAAACATGCATGATTTTGATTTTTCTATAATTAGTTATGATTTTTCAAAATTGTGACAAAAAAGAGACAAAATCTGGCCAAAATTATATGTGTACATTTCATACTTCTCTTCTAGTTTCTTGAGGTGTAGAGCACTTTTAATGATGCAAATGAGTTGTATTCATGTAATTAAATATGAGAATGTGTTGTATGAGCTCACATGGTCCACGTGACACCAAATGGAATTTTTATATACGACGCAATGCCAAATAATATATTATTTTAATGGATTTTTCTTACTTCCTTCATGGAATCTATGTTGTCAAGTATGAGAATGTTATGAAATGAGTTAGAAAAATATGGTGTTATGTTAGGTGTAATATCCTATGATTTGGTAATTTAAAATAGTTCCTACATAGTGGAATAAATTATTTGAGCTAGGTCACGGGCCTAGAGAAAGGCAATATGAATTCAGAGAAACCAAAATTTAAATCGTGTAGTTAATGAAAGAAGACCCTAGAGTAAAGTGAATTGAGGCAAATTAAGGGTATAATGATAAATAGAGCATCTAGAATGAGGTTAGGAAACTAAGGATGGCCTGAAATCAAAGCCAAAATGGCTAAATGGAATAACCTAAAAACATAGTGGCAAAATCATAATTTTGGAAAAATTTTAAGAAACATGAAGAAAGAACTTTTAAATGATAAAATTAAGCTCACTAGAGATTTTAGAGGCCTAAAATACTATAAAACTATCAAAATGGTTAAAACTCTTTATGTTTGCAATTTAGATCGTTGGTTAACCAAAATTTTAACCAAACAGTTCGATAAGGTTTTAAATCTAAAAAATTTTTAAATAAATGATTTTAATAAATTAGAGAGTCTCATTTTCATATGGAAAGACAATTTCAAAAAATAATATGAAATGAGTTCAAACAGAGATTGAAGTTGCGAGATGTAATGGAAAGTTTGAAATTTGTTATAAAAATCTTCCTCCACCTCACATATAACCATGTCACCTCCTTTTCTCCTTCAAATTGACCTAGAAGCTCCTAAACCAATAGCCATGGCATCCTAAATATGGAAGGAGAGAGAGAGAGAGAGAGAAAATAAGTAAAAAAGGCAAGGAAACATGTAAAATTTCATGCCATGGCAATAAGGAATCTTGTTCTACTATTCTTTCTTTTTCTAATGGTGGTTTTGCTCTTTTGAAATGATGAGTTTGATGGCTGAATACTTGAGGGAAAGAAAGAGTTTGAAGCAATCAATTGCACTACAAAAATCTCCATTGGACAAGGATTCAAATAATGTATGGTGTTATATCAAAAGCTTGCTTTTTTTGCTGTTCTTGTCTCTTTTAGGTTTGGCCAAGATAAAGGGGATGAAAGGGAGGCTTGAGTTTGATGAAACCATGGTAGAATTAATGGTTTTGAAAGGTGAAGATTCATATTATATCATTAGAATTAATAAAAAGGCTAAAGAATGGCTTATGGTTCACCTAGGGTTTAAATGGACTCTATGAAGATTCAAACCCTTGGGAGAGCTAATTAAACTCTTTAATATCATAATTGAATGAGATATGAATCATAGATATGCTAGAGCTTTGAAATTCCTAAAGAAATAGACAAAACTCCATGGAAGCCTTCCTTTGTGCATAGTTTGGTCGTGAGAGAGAAGTAATATCTCAGAAGAGTTTTCAATGATTATAAGGTTGTAAATGGTTTAGATATGAATTATAGACACTAATAGAACCATTGAATTGAATTTAGAAGCTTTATTTTTAAAGATAAGTTTTTAGGGTTCAATTAGGCATAAAGAAGCAACTTAGCATTAGACTTCTTTAACCATGCATATAATGGCTCTAATGATTTCCATTAGGATTATATGGCTTATATTAAATGAGATTTTGAGCCAAGAAGTGAAATGAAATGATAAGAGTTGCTTCTTAAGTCATAAAAGTATGGCCATAAGTAGAACTAGAACTCTAAATTATATATATAAGGTTAGAATGAGTTTAAGTAGGGTTCAGTTAATTGTTTTATGATCTATTTCATGTGTTTAGGCCAAACAAATGAGAGCATATCCAAGGATAACCATAGGGCCATGGAACTAAGAGAAGAGACAAAGGGGAATTAATGGAAATTATGTGACAAGGTAGCTTTTCCTTCATTCTTATATATGTATGCTTGCTTACCAGAGTGTCTTAGATTGCTTGTATGTATTGTATGCCAATTTATAAGTGATATTAATTGTTTGATAATTATATGCAATTGTATAACATTTGATTGCATCTGGAATTAGTTTAGCTCTTAAATGGGTAAGGTTATGCCAAAAGTCCCTAAATGTGAGTAAGACAAAGTCCAAAAGTTTCAACTGTAAGTGAGAGTAAGTCAAAAGTCCCAAAAAAAGGATGAGACTAAACTAAAAGTCCCTAGAGCATGAGATTGCTCTTGATGGAGCTATGAGATCCCTAATGCATTAATATGGTTTGTAAATAGTTGTATGACATGAATACATGCATCTTGGACTTTAAGTGAGTTATATATGCATGCTTGAATGTTGGATTAGCTAATAAGATTCTTTGAATCTCACTTTTCCCCTATTTCTACTAACCATGGCTAGATGGTGCTCAAAGAAGCAAGAATGAGAATAAAAAAATTTAAAAAAAGCTACTTTGACATTCATGGTTATGTTAAGGAATATTCTTATATCCATGATTATGTATTAGTATCTTATGAAGCATGATTATCCAAACATGTCCAAAAGTACTAGGTACGATATAGAGACACATTATAGATTGAATTATGTGATATCTTGTAAAATGGTACCTTAAGTACCTAGATGAATATGTGTAAACTTGCAAGTGGGGAGGTGATTTTGAGTTGTATGGCTTTTGATACATGTTGAGCAAACTGCATATGATTCATTTATCATTTAAACTGTGACCAAATGGAGACATGGCATAATATGGCTCATTTACCATTTTGGGCTAAAATTTCCATTCCCTGAGCCATAATATGTCCATGAACCATTGATAGAACAAATTGACAAAATTTGAGCTAAAGTTTGTTAGGCATTTAGAGCACATTGAGAGCTTTTCATAGAGCTAAAGAATATAATTTTTGAAACTTTATAGAATATTCTAGTTATTTTTGAAGTAGGCTATTTTCTATATAATTTGCCGGTTACTGTTCATATGGTCCAGTTACTATTTTCATGGGTTTTGAGGGACCAAATAAACTTGTTTTGGCCTAAAATTTTTATAGTAGATAGTTCTAATTATAAACTAAAATTTTTGAGTTCTCCAAAGGACAATTAAAACCCTTCCGATAGATGTTTTCTAACATCGATCGACCCGAACTTTGACAGATTTGTTCAAGAAGGTTTTAGCTCTGATTTGAGTAATTTTAAAGGTATTTTATTAAATTGGGAACCTAAATTTCATAATGGAAAAGACGATTCTAAAAAAGGAGCTAAAATAAGTCAGAAACGAAAATGCCAAGAACGAAGGGCAAAATTGGAATTTTTAAGAAAGTAGAAGCTTTTTGAATACTCTTTAAGTTTCTTGTTTCTTCTCCCCTTTTATTTGCATGACTTGTTCTGCCCAAAAACTAGAAAAATACCAACTCTCTTAGGCACACCAAGAAGGAGAAGAAAGGAGGAGAAAAAGAGGTAAGGAATTTCATGGATTTTCATGCTCCTTCTCCTTCCAAACTTGTTCCTCTCCTCTCAAGCTTCCTTTCCATGGTTTTAATGAAATTTTGGTGCTGTTTTGGGGGCAAAACAAAGAGACGAAATTCGTGTTTAAGGTGAGGAAGCCAAGAAAGATAAGAAACAAGCAAGAAGAATTAAGGAAACAAGGTAAAATCTCACTTTTATGGTAGGTTCTTCCTCCCCTTTCTCTTGTATGGTTCAGCCACCATGGAGCCCAATCCCTAAGGGATGATTTTTGTCTAAACCAAAGAGGAACTAAGGGTTTTAGAGTGTAAGGATTAAGAATATAAAATTGGAATCAAGTAAAAAGCATTAAAGAACAAGATGCACCACTTAGGCCCTGTTTGGTAGACGGGAGAGAGCATTCATGGAATGGGAATGGGAAATAGAATGGGAATGGAAAGGAATCTTGTACCCCATAAGTATGTTTGGTATGATGGAAACAAAAAAATAAATATTTTTATTTTTTTATATTTGAAATGGGATGAAAGAGAGATTGAAAGGTCAACATATTCTTAATTATTTTTTATTATTTATAATTATAAAATATAATAAAATAATTATTTTTAATTATCAATAAAAATAAAAAAATGAGAAAAATAATTATTTTTTATTTTTGATAATAATAAAATAAATAAAATTTAATTTTAAAAAATTAATTTTAATTATCTCTACCATCAGAAATTAAAACACACAAGGTTAAAATGGTCCAAAAATTTGCTTTCCCTCAAGGTAGACTACTTTCCATCACAAATATGAAGGTTTGCACTCTCCCATGTTTGAGGGTTTGGACTTTCCCAAGGAAAAGACTACACTGCATACCAAACATCCTTTCCTTGCTCTCCCATTCCCTTTTCCATTCCAGGAGTGATCTTTCCTGCGTACCAAACGGGCCCTTAGGGATTTAAGTGCTCCCTTGAAAATCTGATTTGATGTAATTATTCCTAAACTTAAATGAGTATTTGAATGAGCTTTTGAGATTCCTAGAAGGCTCCTCATATGCATCTTCCATCAAGAAAGTGAAGCAAACCTACTAGGTGTTTATATAGTGCATAATTTCGGCCTAGGCTAGATGAAGCACCAAGGGATAATTTTAATTTGTTCCAAACTTATTTTTGAGTCATATATGATGAAAGAGGATAAGAGGAAGCCTTGAAAAAAATTTTAGAAGCCATGGATAGTGAGATGGTATCATAGGTTCCATATTATGGCTTAAAAAAGCAACATCTAGCAAGACTCATTGATTTGATTGTGTGATGACTCCAAAAGATGTAAATAGAGTCAAGAATCATAAATAGATTGAGAGAAAGGAGCCAACATGATATTTTCCTAAAGTTGCTTCATTAAGTGCATTATGGAACCATAAAAGGGCCTTATGAGTCACCTAATTTTTCTAGTGAATATATAGCCTTAAAATTTAATTCAAGAGTATAATTGACTTTCATATGATGTGTCTAGGCTAAGAGAAATGAGCTTTACCTTTTTAGGTGTGTAAGGTCAAGGGAGAGGACTTAAGGTTTAAGGAAAAAGTGTTTGTATACAAGCAAGGTAGCTCTCTCCACCTTTTCTCATGCATGAATGTGTGCTTACATTGTCTTTGCATATATGTATATGTGTTTTGAGCTATAAAAAGTATTTTAGCATAAGCTTTTATTCCATGGTACCATGATGATGTTTTATGCATGCAAATGATGTCTTTTTTATATTTTTCTTGGTTTGCTTGAGTGTGAAGAAGCTAAGAACCTTCTAGCCATGGTGAGGGTGAGCCAATAACCCTTAAACTTGGTTAAGACAAAGTAAAGAGTCTCCCAAGAGTGAGGTTAACTCATAATAGCAAGGTTGAGTTAAAATCTCTTAAAAAAATAGGTGAGGCAAGTCCAAAATCTATAAGTGAATAGGTGAGCTAATCCACTCACTTGGCAAGCCTATGGATGCTATGTATGACTTGTTCAAATGCTAAGAATGTTTCTTGAATGCTCACATGTTACAATATGTCCATGCATGCATTTTTAAGGCTTGTATTGCATACTTTATATGTGATTGAAAGGGAGATAGGCTATTAAAATTCTTTGAATCTCATCTCCTCCTCTCCAATGTCTTAACATGCTAGGTGAATCAATTGAGCAAGGTAAAGGAAGTCACCAAGCCAAGGAGAAGAAGATTGACATCAAAATATATGAATAGGCCTAATTTTACCTCTTTTGTAGCCATACACATGGCATATGATGTAATTCCATGATGAAATTGTTATGTAATCATATGAGCATATGTAATTATGCAAATGTATGATGTATAAATGAAGTTTGATGTCAAATGTATGAGATAACATGATTTGGGTAGTGAATGCCAAAAGTTAGTATGTGTAATCTTATGTATGGCATGAGATGATAGAGTGAGTTTTTCATTTATGGTTTATGCACCTTTGAGACAAGTTTAGAGAGTCATTTTGGTGCATTTCCACGTGCTCAAGTGGTCATGGTTGCCTTAGAACTTGAAATGGACCATTTGGACCCTTTATATGATACCAAATGAGGTATTTTGCAACCCAACATCAAGATCTAACCAAATGAACGAATTTTTCCATGAAATTTGGCATACATATGGATATTATCCAAAGATTTTTGGAAAGCTAAAGACAAGATTATTTGGAGCTCTATGGAATTAATTATAATTTTTCAAAGTTGTCATTTTTCTACTAAACTGATACAGGTACTGTTCATATGGTCTGAAACTTAGGTTATGTCATTAGTGGGCCAAATGACATCCAATGCTCACAAAATTTTATAGTCATCAATTAGACATGATAATATTTCTATAACCACTAAGATCACCTCAATTGGACCTCTAACCAGGGAGATATGAATTTTTAAAGTCAAAGATCAGTACTAGGGATGATAGTTGACCTTTGATAATTTTCCATCAATTTACTCTACCTAACACCCTCTATTATGGTCTAAATTTATTTTAAACATAAATTATACATCTGTACCTTTCTAAAATAGTATAGTGTGCTTAATTTATATTTTTCTAGAATTAGTTATGATTTTTCAAAGTTCAGGCACAGAATCTGGAAAATTGATCTAAGGCTACACTAGTGTATTTTGTGTATTTGCTCCCTTTGCTTGAAATATGGACCATCTCTTGAGCTTGTTATGAGTTTCATTTATGTATCTAAATATGAGAATGAGATTGGTGAGTCCATATGACCCACGAGATAACGAAAGAAAATTTTTAACCATAGGGAAATACATCTTGATTCATGACTTCCTATGCCATTATGTTACTTCCCATTAAATTAGAATGAAATGAGGCATGGAAATTGCATGTATTGAGTTTTAGAAGTATGGTGTTACATAAGCTTTCCGTGGCTATTGAGCTTGTACAAATCGGAGTTATGTAGCTCAAGTTATAATTTTTTAAAATTTGACCCCTAATATGTATTAGATTGGTGAAATTGTGTATATGAAGCAACCCATGAAATTTTTGTTTCTTTTTGTGCTATTTTAAGTATAACAAACTTTTTTGGCATAAATTTGGAGAATAAAATGATAATAATGTTTATTTTTGTACAATTGGAATACTTGAGGTTTTCGATGACGATTATTTCTGTTGCCAAAAGTGTAAATATTGAATAATTGTTGTTAAATGGAACGTATGGCATGATATTTATATATAACCTATAATAATATAACACTGGGAAATACTTCTTATAAAAAGTGGTTTGAAAACTCTCCTAATTGAGGGGTGTCCCTTTGAACACTAAGGGTCTCTCAACACTTTGCCACTAATGCTCTGGCTCTCCCTCAAACTTGTAAATGGCAAGTTAGCTTTTTGCTTAGTTGTGCACTTTATAGCCTTGAATATCTTTTCAAGCTTCATTAGTCACATCACAACTTTGTCTCTATCAAGCTCCTCTAAGAAAGATGGAGGATCCACTTTCCTAAATTGTACTAACACCTAGGTAATGTCATTTTCATCAATTTTATGACCATTACTGTAATATCCCTAAAATTAGCTAAGTGAAGTTATGGAAATTTAGGATTTAATTTAGGGAAATAAGAAATTATTGTGAGAATTATGAAAAATTATGAAAAATAAGAATTTTCAAGGAAAACAATTATTTAGGCTTCTTTTCAAGCAAATAATAATTATTTAGTGATTTTTAATAGAAAACAACTTTAACAGTATGATTTAAATTTAGATGAAATTAATTAGAAGGACTTTGGAAAATTAAATTAGAGCCCATCAATTAGTTTGAATCTACTAAAAATAATTTTTAAGAGCCCAAACTGAATTATAAACTGAGACTGAGCCTAAATGGACTTAGTGGACAAAAGCCTTGTATGAAGATATAGGCCTAATAGACAAAAATGCCTCTAGGTTAGCCCAAACCCTCACTTTAGCTCACTAAAATGCTAAACCCCCCATTTCACAATGAAAAACATAGTGGAAAGCAAAAGGAAGAGTAAAAATGCATAAGAGAGAAGGGCATGATTCTTGACTTCTTGGGCTTCAATCTGCTAAGAAGATGTGAGATTTGGCCAAGGTGAGTGAAAAAAAAAACTTGTTCTAATCATCTTCCTCTACATTTTGAACTTAACAACTTGTCATTTAGAGGTTTTTCATCAAAGCCTAAGTGCTAAAATTAGGAATTTTGATGCTTTCTTGCTTGATTTTTGACCTTGTAGGCTAATAGAGTTGTTAAGTAAGTATTCTCCTCCATTTTGATGTGTTAATATGCTAAAATTGGCCCTTATGACTAATTTTTGTGTTGAGCTATATTTATGTGTGAAGATTTAAGTTTTATGGTGTGTTATTGGTTGTTAAGACTCAAATTAGTGCACTGATCTTTCAAATGTATAAGTGTTTTCCTTCTTTTTGCAAGGTGTATGTGTTGAATTTTCATTATTTGTATTAATTTTTGGTGCATGGCTATTACATGTATAAAAATGGAAATGTTGAAAGTGACCCATGGTTTGTTCTTAGTAGTTTGATCTTAAATTGGTGCCATTGACTCTTTAGAAACTTGGTAGGTGATTTCTAATGGATACATGATGAAATTGATTAATGGGTATGAAGCTCTTTTGATAATGATGGTTAAATAATGGTAACTATACTTGTCATAGGCTTGATAGGCCTTTTGGAACATGTTGGTAGCTAGAGGAAGAGTAATTAGGCTTCATTGAGCTAATTGGGGGTTAATTCCGTGGATATATATAGTTTTGATCATGTGTTTACTTGTACATGCTATTTTGATGTCTAATGATTAGTTTGACCTCCAATTGTACAACCTAGACCATGATTGTGTCCTTGTATGTAGAGCTATGATCATGCTTCTACTTGTACATTGTGCTATAATCGTGCATTAAGTCGTAATCATGCTTTTGTGAATGCACCAAGCCATGATCACACTCAATAGGGAGCTTGTGTTGTGATTGTGCCCCTCCTTTAGTTGTTGGCCAATAACTCATTGAATGTGATTGCTAGTATGGGATGGTAGTCATTTGTAGTCAAACTTATTCATTTTAAATGATGCATGCGTTTCTTTTGTTATAATTGTTCATATAAAGTATTATATTGATTAATCTGTACATATATATGAAATTTTGTCTTTTGTTATTAAGATTTTATATCATACCCTAATAGTGGGCTAATATTTTCAAGGACTAGGTCTCTTAGTAATAAGAAAAAGCTAATGGAAACATACTGTGATGGTTTAATAATGTATAGGCTTAAATACCTTATTTAATTGGATTTGTATAATAGAGATACTAGCTTTTATACAGCTGCTTATTATGTTATAGAGTTGCCATATTGCATCATGTATTAGCAAGTATGGAAACTAATTATATAATTTAAGCCATTGTGGAATTAGTACTTATAATTGTTTTTGGATGATTTTTAATGGATAACTTGGAATTATATGACTATTAAACATTTAATACTGTGAAATTAATATTTGAGCTATTAGTATCTATGAATCATAGTTAAAGTGGTCCACTTGAGTATTCCAATCAATACTTTAGGTGTCTTTATAACTTTAACAATATCAAATGAAGATAAGTCAATGCTTGCTACTTTAGCACACATCTTATGGCTACAATAAATTTGACCAAAAGGACTAATACTAGAATAGCAGTTGATTCTGATGTAAGCAATAGATGGGTAAGAAAAAGATGACCAAAGATATACATAACTATGCTAGTATTGAGGCACACCTATTATGAAGTTATTTTTAATAACATAAGTATGAATACTATGAATATAAGAAAGATTATATGAGTATTACTGAAACCCAAAGGGGTTAAATTTGTTATAAGTATAGAATATGGTATATATGGGTGAATCTAGGGCAACAACGGCATATCAATAAGCATGTAATGTATATTCGCAGGTAGTAGTCTCTTATTCTAGTCTACTAATAGGATTTCTAGTATAAAAACTCCTAAACATTGTGCCCAACCAGTCACGATAAAGAACATAGTATGAAAGTTCAAGAGTAGAAATGAGTGTGTTGGTATCCCATTATGTGCAAGTGAGAGATATTGAAAAATGGGCCATCTATAATGGGTTAACTCATGAGCCGATCTAATTTCCTTTCTAAGGAAATTATTTATTTTATTTTATTTATTGATGATTTTGAATTTTTGAAATTCAAAATATGGGTTGTTATTATCATTTATTGAGATAATTTTATTTTAAATAAAGATAAAAGGAGGATGTTATTTGATTTGATTTCATGGGATTATTATTTTTTAAATAATCAAAAAAGGGAGTTATAATATGTGTAAGATCAAATTTAATGGGATCTAATCATGAGATCTGTAAAGGATCAAAAAATACTCCCAACTCTTTTTCCTCCGTTAACCTCTCTCTTTCTCTCTAGGAAGAAGAGAATTTTATAAAGAAAAACATAGAATCATTAATTTTTCCCTTTTTCTCCTTTAAATTATAATGCATCTATAATGGAAGCATAACTAGAGTCTAATTAATAATTATGATCAATCACGTGGGGCAATTAATTGAGAGATCCATCTGCTACAAAAAGTAAGTACCATAATTTGTCTTGAATGATTTCTAACATTGTAAATATACTATTAATGAAATTAATAGTTAATCTATATATTAAATAATGGTGGCTAAGTGATAACCTAAAAAAAATATTTTATATGTCATTACATTTGTTAATTTCATATACAATATATTGACATTAAGACATTATTGATCATGATTTGATTTATGAAAGACTAAACTAAAAAAATACCCATATATGAAGGATGAAATTAAGAAAATAATTTTATGAGATTAAATTGAGAAATACTCCAAATGTGAAGGATCAAATCGAGAAAACAATTTTATAAAGAACAAAATTAAAAAATAATTTCCTTATAGTGAGCAAAATAAAGTTTTAGCCAAAGTATAAATATTATATTTATCATTTTGTTTTAGTAACAATAAACCTAAGTAGCCGTGTAATTTTTTGAACTTCTTTTGTCTTGCATTATTGAGGTTATTAATAGTAAGAAATTTCTTTGGCTTTGTTTAAAATCAAGTTCTCGTAAGGGTATTTTTTTTATGCATGCTTGCATTACAAAATAAAGAGGTTTTTATAATGGTGGTTGAGCCATGGTTTAGAAATCGTCGTTAAGATACCTTAATGATGGTTTTCATAATTGTAGTTAAGCAAGAGACTTAACCATAATTTTATTAAATTGTGGTTAAGCCATATGATGGTTTAGCCATGGTTTTCATTAAACTATGGCTAAACCATGGCTTAGCCATGATTTTTTTCCAAATCGTGCATAAACCATGGTTTAACCAGGGTTTTTCTAAACCTTGGTTAAATCATATGATGGCTTGGCCATGATTTTTACCAAGTCATGGCTAAGACATGACTTAACAACTATTTTTACTAAACCTTGGTTAAGCCATTAGTGGTCTTAACCACAGTTACTATGCTAACTATGG